>VWZW01002363.1:1006012-1045677 GCA_013397115.1 Edolisoma coerulescens
CCGCGGGATCCCCCCCCACCCCCCGCCTGCCCGCGGATCCCGCTGCGAGCCAGGCACACAGACTGTCGGGTTTCCCCGCTCCCTCCTCCCTCCGTGAAAGACTTTGCTGGATCCTCCTCCCCGGATCCCCTCCCCGCGCTCGCTCCTTCCTGCGGGAGCGGCTGCTGGATCCTCCTCCGCCCCGGATCGCCCGCGGGGTCCCTGCGGAGCCGCGGACCCTCCTCCCCTCGCAGAGACACCGCTGGATCCTCCGCCCCCCCCGGACCTCCCGGCGGGATCCTCCTCCTGCCCGCAGCCCCATGTGAGACTCCGCATCTCCCCGTGCCTCCGCGGTGGTGGTTTCTTTTTTTTTTTTTTCCCCCCCTCCTCNNCCTCCTTTTATTTTGAAGGGGGGATCCATCTTAAAACTCTTTTCTGGATCCCAGTTTCTCTTTTTGATTTGCACTTTTTGAAAAACCCTCAGATGCTCCTCCATGTGGACTGAGAACCCATCAAGACACACACACGAGAACTCATCCCGATCAACTCCAAATCCTGGCTTTTCGTGGGTTTTGCTGCAACACATAAAAGCAAACTTGTATTTAAGACACACTCGTGCAAAAATTTAGCTGGGGACTTGAACGTGTATTTTGTCTTGGTTTCTTGGTCTTGGTTATTTTTTTGTTGTTTTTTTTTTTCTTTTGTTTTTTTGTTTTGCTTCACTGGAAATCAAAAGCTTGTTTTGGAATTGGACCTGCTTTTGCTGCACTTCTCCTCTGGGCTGGATAACACTGAAGCTCTTTGCTTTTCTACTTGGATAGTGTTCTCCTGTTGATCTGTTGGGTTTTTTTTCATCTCCTGTGTGGCAGACTTTTTTTTTCCCTGAGGGGGGTAAACAAACGACGACAACAACAACAGAAAACTTAATTTTTTTGGCCGTGTGAGATTTTTTTCGTATTCATATTCGTGAAATTACGGGTACACTTACAAAAAAATTTAAAAAAAAAACAAAAAGAAGCATTAAAAATAAGAAAGGAACACGTCAGAAAGACCCCTACACGGTAGACAAAATACTCACTTGTTTCCTTACAGCAAGACTGAATCGAAAGCTGCCAAAGAGCCCCATAAAGAAAAGACTAAAAGGTAAGAAGGGGTAAGAGCCTCTCTTAATCCGGGCACGGTAGAAGTTAGCAGGGGAAGAGACCTGCAAAGCCGGTGCATTCCTCCTTTTTCACAAGTCTAAACTAGATTATTATTATTATTTTTAAACTGCTTATTAGTCAGCGAAGCAAGAAACACTCCGAAACATTTCAAAATCCATTTTATTTTTTTACGATTCTTAAAAATGTGATCAACCTCCGGATTTTAATTTTTTTTTTTTTTTTTTAATGCTAGGATTAATTCCGTAATTTTTCTCTGTCCGGAATCGCTGTTTCGCCCCGATCAGCGAGCAGAAAGTGCCATTTGTGAGCGTGTTGTGCCACTCAGACATGACATGAAGGCGGCTTCTGCTGCAAGGCATGACCGTGTGCTCTTGCTTTAGGACTTACACGTGTGAAAATTATCGCAGAGCGGGTTGGAAATGATCCCAGGGCTGGAAAATTGTGGGCATGGCCGGCAGTGCTGCCCTGTGGGCGAGCACATGAGCTCCAGCTTTGTCCTTCATGGCTGCTTTCTCTTCAAAGTTAAATATGTAGATTTGGGTTATTTTTCCTCTTTCCCCCCACGTAATGAGATTGTGGGGATCCGCAGTAATTTTCTCCTGAGTATTCACAGAGAGATCTTCGTCTAAACCTGGAATGTCCAGGGGGAGAAAGGATGTTAAACAGAGTTTATTCCTTTAACTGCGACACAGAAGGGGAGGAAAATGGGGAGGGCTTAGTTGTTAACCTGAGAAATCTTGAAACACTGGAAGTTTATTAATTGTTCGAGGCTTCTTTGTTTGTATCACAAGTTTGTGTCAAAGGTTAATCTTCTTAATATGTAATTAGTTGAAGGTTCAATTATGGGATTTATTGAACTCAATTGGGTTTTCTCCCCTCTTTTCCCATTAAAAATAATACTGCAGGTCTTTGTGGCTAGTTTATTTTCTGCTACAACTCGAGTGTATCTGCGAGAAGAGATTTATTCAATTATTCTAACAGCCAGTTTAAATTTAGAAATAATCTTTGGGACGTCATACCCGTGTCTGTTGCATATTTTTCCCTCTCGTTTGCATATGTATGTATCTGGCGAATTATGCTAATTTATATACAGAAATTTGCTGTGGACATTAGGCCGGTTAAGGTAATTAAAATTCCAATAAATCCCGCTGTTAGTGGGCTGGTCGGTGGTGCAGAGCTTTAAATCAGGTGGGTGTCGGTGGTGCTGTGGACCTGAGGACAATGCCAGAGCGGAGGAGCAGGAGAACATCTGCACTGCTGCTGGATGCACGGGGAGAGCGAGGCATGGCTTCCAAATCCTGCCCTCATTCCGTGCGGTGGGTGGGTTTTTTTTTTTTGGATTCCCCGACGACTGAGAATTTAAATGCAGTTTCCTCTCGGATATTCCATTTTTTTAAAATAATAATTTAGAGAAAGTAGTGGGAAGGTACACACAGATTCTCACTGCTTCCCCTGGTGTTTTCCAAGGAAATAGGAGGTGACTTGCAGTGGGTGCAACCTGTGCTTAGCACATCACAGAGTTTCCCACAGCCGCGGTTCCTCGGGTTCAGGAATCCCTGGGATGTCTGGCTGGCTGCTCCTGTGTGTTATTTGTGCACTCAAAATGGTGTGCTGAGGAGCGGCCCCCGGATGCGCTGGCGTCCCTGCTCTGGCTTCTGGAATTCTTTCCAGAAGGTGAAAGCGTCAGTGTCAGCCCTGGATACCCCAGTGAGGAAACCGCTGCAGCCTGTGGAGGCTCGGTCTGCCCCGGGTAGCACTGGTGGTGCTTTTTGGGTGAAATTGCAGAGTGCCGGCTGGTGGGTAACCTAACCGGGCTGCTTCCGAGCCCGGGACTCCGTCTGTGAAAAAAGCTGTAGTAAATCAGATTAATTTGAACTTTTTTTAGGGAAAATGAGTGCTTAAGGGCACCAGCAGTAGTGTAATATTGCCTTGTGTGGCTTTGTCCTTATCTTCAAAGGGGAACGGATCATTTCTGACTGGAAGTGATCTGCCTGGCTTCCTGAGAGGAGGAAGGTTCATTTCAGTCCAGCCCCCGGAGAACAGGTGCTGCCACAGGGGAAGCTGCTGGAGCCAGGACTCGCTCCAGGGCGAGAGGGATGGGTGTTGGTAGGGGCTGGTTTTTAGGCAAGATTTTGTACTTTTGTCTAAAGGGGTTTTTTTGTAGCAATGAAAAAAACAGAGCAGACAAACCTTTTTATTGAGAGCTCCTCTGGATTGCAGCAGGATGTATTTAGGATATATTAATGTTCCTGTTCTGTGTGTGGATTCCCGTATCGACAGATTGAAGTCTCTGGATATCCATCAGACTAAGAGCTGTTGTGTTACACACGGGTGGTTTGTGTGTGCTGTACATCAGCTTTACAGCACATGGATTATTTTGGAGCTGTCAGTGGTTGCAGGGCGTCAGTCCCAGTGCCTGGGAATGTCCCTGTGGGCAGCCTTGGGCTGTGCCATTTCCCCGCTGGCCACAGCAGAGTGGAGTTTGCTCTGGGACACTGCCCTTGGGCTAAAAACCATTTGGGGACTTAGAGGTTCACCCTCAGCCCTGGCATCTTGGCTTCTTCCAAAATCTGTCTCTGATCACCTGTGAGTAGATGGGTTTGCCCATTGCAAAGCCTGCTGGACCTTGCTGGGATCAATGAAAACTCCGCCTCTCCGGCTTAATTTCTGGTTTCTTTTCCAGGATTTGTCTTTTCTAATAAGATAACACGCTGTGCTTTTGATAAGTTGAGATCTTTCACTGATGTTTGAGGGAAGTAAGATAATTCTATACTCTTTGCTTGAATGAGGTTTTTAAGACTTTGAAAATAATGGGATGAAATTTCCTTAAAATGAGAAAAACGTAATTGGGCATACGACTACTTTTAATCTGAAGATTCTTTGTTGAAGTTCTCAAAGCTCCCATGTTCCATACCTTGCTAAGTACGGACTAACAATAAAACAAGATAAAGTTTTTTTTGTCAGGCAGGGGCTTATAATCTCCTTGTGTTTTGGAGCAAACTGTTGCTGAGTGGCAGTCTTATAGAAAGCATAGCTTTAAATTAGTCTAGAAATAAACCCGCTTATTTTTCAGTTTTTCGTTTACTTCATTCAGAAAGGCCGGGAATTTTATTGACAGAGTTACTGCCTGCTGTTCACTCTAAATGACCTACACTTCTCCAGCCCGTTCAGATGCTCCATGCCATGGAGACTCCTTTTCTCTTTCGTGTTACATTTATTAAAAGCCCAATGGCAGCGTTTACTTTCAGTTTTAGCTGTGAAGACTTAACCAAGAGCGGGGGATGTGGGAACGGGTAATATGTTAACTTAGCAGCTGGCCTCGCCGAGATAAACATGCGCTTTTCCAAATGCTGTCATCTGGCCCCTTTCCAAAACAAGCTGAAGGAGGAGGTCAGGGGTGGAGCCATCCCCTGCTTCAGTAAAAAGAGGCTTTCATTTGGAAAGAATTGCCAGATCGTATTGACTACAAGAACTGCAGATTTAAAATAAAATGACCAAACCTTTCCTGAGTAAACCAAATGGTCTCCCTTGATGACTTAAATTTAAGTGCCTTGTTACAGTGCTGCTTCTCTTTGAAGGTTCAGCAGCTTCAATGCAGAGTGCATATTTCTGCTTTTTTTTAAAAATCAGTGCTTTATGTAAGACTTTGAACTTGAGAACTGATGAAAAATGTATCATCTTTGGTTACAGTAGAGACCTGCAACACAAAAGTGCTATTGTTTTAATTGTTTAAAATTCAGATTACAAGATAATGGTAATACCATTAGAAGGTTTCCCCTTGGCCTAGAAGCTGCAGGTAGGAGTGTGTCGATCCCTCAGTATTAAAGATGAATGATAAGGAAACCTCTTAAATGCCTGTGACGCTGCAGTCTAGCCAATTTAGGATCAGCTGATGCCTTCTAGTGATAATGGCTTGAGGTTTTCAGCTGTATTATGAAGATATCAGCCAGGGCAAATAGTGTTTAGAAGAGAAGTATACTTTATTGAATGGGGAGATGATCTAGAAGTGACAGTAAATTGCATTACTAAATGATCTATGTGCTCTGCGCCATCTCTTCACTGGCAAATGCTATTGGTAAAATGAAAGATGGTTGTTCTTAATGTATGAAAGCAGAGGAATCAAAGTATTATTTGATCTCCCTTTAGGAATCTGTGCTGTTTAGGAAGATTGTCAACCAAAAGCATGGCTAAGTTGTACATCTTAAATGCCAGAAGTAGATGTACTCATGCTTTTTTTATCGTTACTTAACCACGGTTAACTTCACAGTGGATTCCCAAACACGGTTACAACTGTGTTTTCTGAAACTTCATTTGTGCACCTTCCTACCTGGTAACGAAAATGTTTTAAAATCTCCCGCCCAAGATAAAAATGTCTGGATTTGATCATAAACAAACTGCTTGTTCCTGCACAGAACAGTCACTGTGCTCTTGGAGGTCGTGCCAAAGATGGTGGAAAATGCAGCACTACCCTAAAATATGCATCTGATTCTTTTGTCTTTTTTTTGAAGAGTAGCATGTCTCTCCCTTCCTCCCAATAAAAAGGCTTCTGTCACTGAAGGCAGCTGTAAGATAACTGGCTGTTCTTGCATCTCAGGGTTCAGGGTACCAGGCAAATCTGAGTGAGTTTTGGGCTCAACCCTGGGTGTGAATCAGCGCTGTAATTTTTCAGCACCGAGGTCTCGAACATAGTTGTAATTCAAGTTCATAAAATATTCGAAGCCCTGACGGTCCTGAGGTCTGGTTTCTGGAGCTCTTCCCTGTGGGTTTGTAGCCAAGGATGGCTGAGAGCGAGAACAGTTATCTGTGCTGCAGCAGTGATGGTTTATGGCTGGGTGCCCAGATTGTCTGGCTTTGCACACAGCTTTATAGTTTGCCTTTGAGGGCTGTGGAGGAGGTGGAAGTCATTTGTAATAAACAGCTATCTGCAGCCTGCTTTTTCTGGGGTTTGAAATGTACGGCCATTTAAAAAATTGCAAATTAGATGTACATTTACTTAGATTTTATTATATTAGTCCAGAACTTCTATGTTTTAGGAGCTCGATTATGAGAAAGGGTAACAATTGCTTATTGCTTTGTATTGAAAATACCTAATATTTAGCCCTTGGATGTTTGGGCTGCTTTTTAAGCTCTGCATTGCTAGACAATGAGGATTTTCAGTTGGTTTTTTTTTTTTATTTGAGAGAAAAATTGACTTGTCAAATTGGTTGGCATCCTTTGTGGTAATTAAGCCCCAGAGAAAAATATGTTTATATATCTCAAAATAGTTATCATGCAGCTACCAGCGATAGGCTCATTTAGGAAAAGATAACACCCACCCCCCTTCCACTGCAAGGAAAACAACCACCCTGGGCTATGTTTAGTGGCTGCCCATGGGTGTTTTCCGGAGGCAGATCCATTCTTCCCTCCACTTCTCTCGCCCCAGCTTCTTGTTCGTGGGGTCTGTGCATGTTTTCCCTTGCTGACTTTCTGAAGGGATGGTGCTGCTGCCTTTGTTGTGGTCTTGCCCAAGAGGAGTCTCTTAGAATGGCATTACCTGATTTTTCTTAGATGTGCTGTTTTCCTTCCTATTCCTTTCTTCCCTTCCTGTGTTCTGTATGCACGAAGTTTACAGTTTTCTCTCTCATTCTGCATTTCCAAGGTTTCTCGATGGGAAGTAGGAGAGCTTTTTGTTTTGGTGGAGGGATAGGGAGCGCTTGCCGTGGCTTGGATACGTTCTGGGTGGTCAGTACGTCCACGGATCGATTGTTAGACCAGGCTGACTTCTGCCAAGTCTATTTTAAGCTCAGCCAGATATCTGTGTTGTGTCAGTCTGATTTCAGTCCTGCTGTAGCCTCCGACTCTCAGGTCTTTTAGTTCTTCGGAATTCCAAAGTGTTTTCATGGCTGATGCTCCCGTCATTCATTGGTGCTGACAATGGAGATCCTTGTTTTTAAACAGTAGCTGGTTACTGGTAAACAAAAGAGCATCAGCCCAGTGCTTTAACACAAACCGTTCTAGAAAAAAGGAACAGTTCAGGGAGAATGCCAAGGAAAAAAAAATCAGCTGTACAGATGCATAATGTGCCGACTGCCATTTTCCTGTGTTCCTACAAGGTCGTTAACAGACCACAGAAGGTGGTCTTGGGTGGTGTTTGTAATGTTTTTGCTTGAACTCAGTGTATGTTCACAGTAGCCTTGAGGGTGATACTGCACGTGAAATCTGAAGTTAAAAACTTTAGTAGCACTGCAGGCATAACCTAATGGGGTGTCTGTGTGTAAATCAAGTAAGTCTCTACACAAGTGCGTTACCAAAGGCAGTCTGGAGCAGGATTCCTCATTATCCCTCTGCTAACATCATTCCGTCGATCTGCAGGTCTCGACTTTCCTCTTCTCTCAGTGTTTTTAATTGCACTTGCCAAGTGCACAAACTTACTTGACAGAGGAGAATTGCTTCCAGTGTTTGTGTTGTCTGAATTCTTACCACAGCGCCAGCTTCGAAATGGGTGCTGCGCTTGAAATTCTTTCTCTTGCAAAAGATGCTCCATCTCTGCAAATCTAATCATCCTTATCTCCTTATGTTGTCATGGCTGGAATGCTGTAAGTGCCCAGTACTGTACCTCATTCCTGTTCCATGATGCAGAAGAAATTGCTTTTAGTTAAAAATAACCTGTTGGCATACGTGTGCTGTTCACATCTTCCTGCTTATGAAACTATTTGGTTTCTCTTTGCTGATGTAAACTATAATGAAGTATATGTTTGTCTTAAGTCTTTCAAAAATAAATTAATACGGAAGATGCAGCATCCTCTGATAAGGAAGGAGGAGAGCCCGGTGGCAGCAAACTAAATGCTCTTTGGTGTTTTCTAGTATGATCATAATAAAATATATCTGTCTGATCCAGGTGTGGAGCGAAATTTGGTCTCTCTCAGTAATAGAACTGCTGCTGTTAAGGAGCAGAGTCTCTGTATAAATAGCACTGTTTCAGGTGAAAGATTTATTATCTGGGACTTACTGGAGCTTGGTGAATGTGTAATTTTTACTATTTCTATTCTAATCAATCTCATAGAACTCAATTCCTTCACTTTAGAAAAGAATGGTCCAAGTAAGTCTCATTACACCAACAGTACATTAGAGATGTCAGTCTTTGTACTCTGCTACCACATTTACATGTAATAATTGAATAAAGCAATGGTTGGCTTAGTGGATAGCTGTTTACATAATGATTTGCTTTAAAAAAGTCCCTCAATTTTAATTTTTTCTTACATTTGTGAGAATGAAATATGCTTCACAAATTTCTAGGTGAAATACTGCAGTGATGACAAAACTCATTGCTTTTGAAGCCAGCGGCCCCGACTGATAGATGTAATCTGTTTTATCTAGGTGATATTGCAACACTGATAGTCCAACTGCATTGAAATTGTGCTTCCGTCCTCCCCCCATCCCCAGTCCCTCAGTCAGCATCCAGACAAGCAAGAGCTGCTCTTTCTGGAATTCTGTCTGCATCTACTGATCAGATAACGTACTTGGAGACATATTGGATATATTTCTGAGAATATTTGCTCCCCTGGGCGTTTCATGCACTAAATGAAGGCATAAAATAGTTATTACTAAGATCATAATTGACCATAAATTGATTTCCAAAGTGGTATTTACTGCAACTAGTTTTCCTGTCCTGGAAGATCATTTATGGCTATTTCCTTTCCCCACCTCTCCCCCACCCTGTCTCTCCTCCCCCATGGAGCTGCTATTCATTTGCTAAGTTGAAAAATGGATGATGGCCCATTTTGATGCTGGGTCTGATATTCTAATTCATGCTTTTACTATGGAAAGTGAAGTAGAGGAACAGAGAAGTTTATTTCCATTAAGTTCATCAAGTTTTAAGGATTACCCTTTCAGTACTGCAGAGCTAATCTTTTAAACTCTGGTAGGTTGGGGGAAGGAAAGGTACTAGCATGGATTATGCTGTTTCCTTAATTTTGGTTGATAGGATAAATCTTTTACTGAATCCAGTTTCCAGCCTAAAGATAGGTACAGAGTAACTCTTTCTTATCTTACTCAAATTATGTTACTGTCTTAATTTTCAAATTTAAAAAACAGCATTGCAGCTGAAGATGCAGTGGTACAAAAACTTACTAGCTTCAAAATGTATTAAAATCTTCAAAAAGTGTTGTCTTTAAGTTAAATGACATGATCATGGTGATGTTTTGATTTTTGTAGTTAAGTACTAGGAGCGTATAAAGTGCACAAACCAAGTAGAATTTCTTCATTTGTGTTTAAACTTTCACGTATTTGCAGTGCACAACTTTTAGTACAGTTTATTAGTCTATAGTATGTTTTGTCTTCCTTGACTCAGATCAAATTTGGTGTTAACCTCCTGCCAAGAATTCCAGGACCCCTGACATTTTATTGTGACTCTTGATTAGCTCACCAGGGTTCCTGCTAAGAATTCTTCTTTCATTCATTTGATAAATTGAATTCCCTATTCACAGTGCTTTTAAATAGAATGGTATTTGGAAAACTTGAAGACAACAGCTTGAATGTTCAATGAGCTCACTCAGCAAATTTAAAAATGCAGAAGAAGGAAATTATGGGTTTGTGTATTCTGAAATCTTCTAAAAGAATAAACATTTTACAGAAACTTAAATCTCCCTCATCATATTTGCTTTAAGTGCGTTTCCATGTTGGTTTCTAAGACAAGGAGTTTTTTTGACAACTCTTTTCCCTTTTTTGTCTTGTTTTGCCTTGTTGTGTCAGGAGCTGTGCATTCACCTCACGTGTCCGTGTGGGAGCAGGTATGATGAGGTGACACGGTACAGAGGGACTTCAGCTTCCCAAGGCAGTGTGTGTGTTGTGGTGTGGAGAGAGAGCACCTCGTCCTTCCCACCCCGGGCTCTACAGCACGAGGAGCTGTGTCCTTGCTTCTTTCTGATTGTAGATCTCGAGACACCCCTTCCCTGTGAGGCCGCCGTCCTTTGGCTCCCCCATCCAGGTCTCTCCGTGAGCTTCCCGGAGTCGGAGCTGCAGCAGTGTCCTGCATCTCCCGCCCTTTGTGCCTTCCGAGGCGACGCCTGGACATCTCCGTGGTGTGGTAGCAGAGGCTCACCCCCTGTCCTCCTAGAGATTGGCTTCGACAGCTTCTGCCACACATCTGGGATATGAGTTTAATATCACAGGAAAACCCGGGCTGGAGGGGACCTTAGGTCATCTCAGATGGGCAGATGAGTGTTCAGGTCGAGTGACACGGGTGTGTCTGGTCGCTGCTGCTCCTCGCTGTCCTGCTGCTGTGTGTTGGTGTTATTCTTAGTCGTGCCTGGTACAGTTTCCCTGCCTGTGGGTAGGAATGAGGGAAGTGTTGTGTGCATTTTTCCACCGTGCCTGTGGCAGGAAGTCTGCCTGAGGAGAGGTATTGCTCACCTTCCTGGGCATGTTTATTGCACTGGAACCACTCATGAACATGGACACCCAGTGGTGGAGCTGTGTGCCTGTGGCTGCTCTAAGCTGGGTGTCTTTTGCTGAAGGTGTCAGCACCACCTTATTCCCAGAGTAAGCACCATAAACACATCTGTCTTCAGGGTAAATTCTGTTTCCTACTTTTTGATGCTGTAGGTTGTGTTGTCCAGCCCCACCTATGTGAGAGCACCGATCTGATCTTCAGCTCTGGCAGTAAATAAGTTCACTGTGCTTTCACCTGCTGCTGACAAAGTGATTTGGCTCAGAAATAATTGAGTACTGGCACCTAACTGTGATGGAAGGGGGAAAGGAGGATTAGGTTTGCTGGAAATCCCTGCAGCCAAAATGGTGCATCGTTGTAGTTACACAACCTTGCTTTTCAGTTTTTTCAACAGAGGAGCGTAAAAGCTTAGCTGTGCTTGCTGGAGGGCTCTGAAGGTTTGCTACACAGTTCTCCAGGCTGTGGCCTGTCCCTCCTGACCCCGTTGTCCCTCCTGACCCCGGTACTGCCAGACAGGTGACTGACTGGCTCCACCAGGTTCCGTCCCTGGGAGTGGTCAGCTCTGAGCCTGCGTGGCAAAACATCCTGTGGAGCTGCTGCTCCTGTTCCAATTTCCTGGCCTCCAACATTGCAGGATCCCTGTGCAGCTGCCCCAGGAAGCAGTGCTCCTCTGAGGTGTTCTTGGAGTTCAGCTAAATAGTTAGAGCCAGCAGCTTGTCCATGGGTTGCTTCTGCTCCTGGGTCAGCTAAAGGGTGACACTTGGTCAGTGAGGGGGACTGGCACAGGGCTCTCATCTTCTGAAGTATTTGCAGAAACCAAAATAGCCAACAGTATCTGGAGAGACAAACATGCTGTGCTCTTGCTGAGCTGCTGGATTCCAAAGCTGTTTTCCTTTGTGCATTATGTCCCAGGAAGATTGGGGACGAGCTGTGGAGCAGATGCCAGATCAACTGCTGGTAACGATCATCAGGCCTGGGAGGGAGGCAGTGCTGGGAAAGTAAATCTGGTCATCTGCACTCTTCATAGTGTGTAGCCTAATTTTTCCATCAGTCCGTGTTTGCTGGGGGAGGAGAGTTGTTTTTCATGGTGTGTTTCTTGCTGTTTGTAGCCTGCTTTGAATGATGAATTTAATGCAAGTTTGTTTTTTTTGGATGTGGGGCTTTTTTTCTCTTGGTCCTTGCACAGCCTGAGTGGTGCCCATGGTGGGGTACTTAAGGTCTGCTGGGGTGTTGTCAGCAGATTGAAGGAGCAAATTGTGGTGTGGTTCGTGCCCGAAATGCATAAAGGGGTGAGGTTTGGTGTACAGTGTTCTAGCCCATGCCCAGATTTACCTACTGACTCCTTAAGCTGCCCCATGTTGGAGCTTGTGTGTACACTAATAAGCCGGCACTGTGGAGAGCAACACCTCCACAGGAGAGGGGATGTACCTGTGTGGTGGCATCCCTTTGGGATTATCTACATGAATCTCTTCATTTGAATTGGAACTTCCGTGATTGATCAAGTGATTGTCCTCGCTTGCTGTGCTTTGATTGGTGTCATGTGTCTTGGAGTGCAGTTACCAGGTTCCTTTTAAATAAAACGTCACTGGATGATGAGTTCCAAGGGTGCAGTTAATGCTTTCTGCATGGAAGCAGAGTGGAGCCAGGCTCCACCTGAAACAGGGATAGGAATAGGAAACATGAATAGGAAATCCTCTGCAGTGACAGTTTTGCCCTGCAGATCCACTCTGGTGTGCACTACCTAGTAAAGAAGGGGTAACACACATCTGAAACATTCCCATTTGTCCTCCAGTACTCTCATTAGTGCCTGTCCCTCTCAGCTAACACACCAGGAGAAACTGGAGTGTAAACAAAACCAAAAGGAAGTCTCTAGATGAAAAACAAAAACTCCAAGTCCTGCAAACGTTTACTGGGACTTGGCAGTGTTCAAATACAGGCTCTTCAAACTTCTGGCTTACCAGTCATAGTTCATCTGCATCCTTAGTTTGTAGAACTTTTTCTTCTCTGGAATTTCCCCCCTCCTCTAGTCATTGGTAATAAAACCAGTAGAAGCTAAAACAAGGCCAGGTCGGTGTGCTTCAGAAAAATATCTTGAATTGAATGATAGTAACTACCTATTCTGCTATATTTGTGTTCTAATCTAATCTGCTTGAGTGGCTGTTTACCTTACGTGTACATAAAGGAGGGTCACAATAAGTTAACACTGGTTGAACTGGAAACTTCCAGTGGGAGCCCAGGTCCTGCAGCACACACCAGCTGGCATTCTCCTTTTCTCTCCTTGGGGTCCTGCCAGGATTTTATTGCTCTTCAACCAGTATTCCAAAGTGGCCTGTTAGAAACACTGTGCGCTACCGCTGGAAACGCAGCCTTGAGACAGAGTATGGAACACAGAAGCTCTCTCTGATCCTGGAATTTCTTTTCTACAGGTTATAAGAGCGAGATTATTAATTTAGTCTTTTGGACAACCTGAAATCTGCCTCTAGTTTCACCAGTTTTAATTGAATGTGTTGCTTTTCACACCATGTTCTCAACTAATGCTGTGATGTTCTTGGGTGGTTTTGAATGGCAGCTACACTCTGCTCCTGCAGAGACTCCAAATCGGGTGGAATTTCTAAGTGACTGCAGGAATCAGGCTGCTGTCCCTGTTCAGGAGAGCAGTTTCCTGTTCCACGCTTCAAGATAAGTTCACAAGAAACTGGAGGTATCAAAGTCCCAGCCCACATCTATCAGGAATGGATGATATCTTGATGTTTCAGAGGCAGGAACCCCCTGTCAGGGCAAATAATCTATTAAGGAGGGTTAAGTGCAGGACCGGGACATAATTGGACAGTGAGAAACCCCAAAACATGGGATTAAGAAATCATCAGTTGAGGTCAAACAAAAACTCTCATTGAAGTTCATTTATGACTCCCCACAGGAACAAATTTTGCACCCAGACTTCCAAATTACAGGGTGTATTTTCGAGCTGTGTGATCACACCCGTGCATGTAACTCCTCCATAGACTTATCTTGTCCACGGTGGTGTGACTGAGGGCTTTTCCCCCACTAATTCCCTGGAAAGGAGATAGTAGGATTTCACTTCATGAATGGGTGGAGGCCCGCAGTTCCCTGTCTAATTGTTTTTGTGTCTAGGAGCTGGTGTGGCCTTGTATCAGTGTTGCTTCATAAAAAATAAATCTTATTTTATTTTTGTGTTTTTCCTCTTTTCTTCTTCAAATGTGTATTTATAAAGACTTGGTATACATTTTAATGTTGGGGTTTTAAAAATACTTCAGTGTGGAGGATTTTTCTTTATGCCTAATCCAAATCTTCTTTGTTGCAATTTAAATTCAGTGCTACTTACCACAGCTAAAGGAGAAAG
The DNA here is from genome assembly GCA_013397115.1 of Edolisoma coerulescens. Classification (NCBI taxonomy): domain Eukaryota; kingdom Metazoa; phylum Chordata; class Aves; order Passeriformes; family Campephagidae; genus Edolisoma; species Edolisoma coerulescens. The sequence continues at coordinate 1,019,943 of VWZW01002363.1, forward strand.
ATTTTACTCCATGCTTCTCTCCCTCTGTCTTTAACACCTTTTTGAATAACGGGGTTGCCATCTCTTTAGATTGAGTGAATCCAAGTCTGAAGTTTTTTCCAAGGGTTTGGGTTTTTTTGATTTCCTTGGTGCTGTTTTCTGGGCTCTCTCCAGCTGACCTGTGTCTCTGTTGCTGCAGATAGTCCCAAACTGGACACAGCGCAGCAGCTGATGAATTTCTGACCATCTGTGACATTGTTGCTTTGCCTTTGGAGTGAAATCCGCTGTAGCACCTGCTTCTTCTCCTCCCCAAAACTGGTGTTCAGCCACTTGTTCCCTGTGCTGTATTTATATAGGATTTTTCCTGCCAAACATGGTACCCTGCACTTTTTCTCACAGAATAATTCTCTGCCTTTTTCTGCATTTTGAGTACATCAGGATGTTCTGAATATTGTCCCTCCTTAATTGTTTTGCAGCCCCATGAAGTGACATATTCTGGAAACAAAATAAGTGTACACATTTTTCCAGCAGCAAAGTGGTTAATAAAAATTTTGCTGCTGGACATGGCATACCGCAACAAAAATTCATCAGGTCTCTGCCTTGTGGGAGGGGTTTTGTGGGTTTTTATTGTAATTTTGTTATGTACCTTAAAACTATTAAATACTAGTTCTTAGAACTATTAAATAATAAAGCAATAATATTCTTACTAATCCACGTCAATTGGAAAGTCAGTTATGTAGTTTGGTTTCCTCTCTTTCATCCTTTTCAAAAATACCTGGGTCTGTGCTGTAGGAAAAAAAATCGGACTTTTTTCTCCTCCACAAATCCTTGTTTAGGTCTTGCTGATGTTTTTCTCTCTTCCCTTGTAAGTTATATGCATGGTCTTTGCCATCTCCTGCTCTTCCAGAGTGCCATCCATCCACCTGCTCATGCTTTAAGGTAACCTGCAGTGATTTAGATACAGTTGTTCCTGTGGTAAATGACAGCAGGCCCAGACAGTGGAGAAACATCCCATTTCTCTTGGGAATTTTCAAGTTGTTCTTGCCTTTGTTGGCCTGATTTCCTCTTTGGAGTGGTAGCAAAATGTTTAGCTCCATCTTGTTTTCTTCCCTGCCAGTTCACGTGAGTTTTTCTGAGAAGCCAGATCAGTCCTTTCTTCCCAAATTTTGGGAAAAGGGACTTTAAAACACATCTTGAGCTTCTTGCTTGGAGCTGTATTCAGCAGCCCTTTTGGGAAGGAAACCAGAATGGACCATTGGAGATGGAGATCCTGGGGCAGGAGCAGCCTGGCTGGCGGTGCTTTGCTGCCCCTGGCACCAGCTTGGCCAGAGCCCCACGAAATCCCTGGGAGAAATCCCTGGGAGAAATCCCTGGGAGGGAGAAGTGTCGTCATCTGCGGGCTCCGCACCAGTGCAGGCGGTGTTGGCCATCTGTTCCCTGCTGACCTCTTTAGGGAGGGCTAAAGCAGAAAGAAAAGTACTGTCACTTTAGCCCTCACAGGGTCATCTGTCAGTGCTCCCCCTTTCCCACCAAGAATCAAAACTAATATTTCCTCTTGCATATTAATGAAGCACTTAAAGGTTGATTTGTTGTTGCTTTTTACGTGCACAGTGCTCAGATTTTTCTGGCCTTTCTCAATTTGTCCCTGTGTGTTTGTGCTGGTTTTTTTCGTATTTCCTTCTTATTTATTTGACCTAGTTTTGCGTGCTGCTTTCTTTTTTGAGGTGATTGGAGAGCTTGTAATTAGAGACCAGCTTGACTCTTCTTGATTAATGACTGAGCCTGGATATCAAGGGAACAAAGCTGGCACTTTAACAGTCACACCAGCTCCTTCCCCTCACCCATATTTACTCTGGAAGGGTCACAGAGCTGGGCCCTGTAAAGATGAAGCAGGAAACAAAATTAGCAGTAGGCAAATACAGAATTTTAGTTTATCTGTTCCAGAACTTGTGAAAACAAGGATTGCTGATGCTCTGGTGACCTCTTGCTTTATGTAGGATTCCTCTAATACATGTGGATATCTGCATTGTTATTCAGATTCCTGGTGATTTCCAGGAAACAGCACCTGCCTCTTCCTATGAGACAGTATTTCAGTTGTCCTGAAGGAATCAAAGCCTGCCTTTCTGGAGTTTGGTGCCCTTCTTCTAATGTTAATCTTTCGTCCCATTTCATGACTACCCTTCAAGCTGTTTTCTGCCTTCATGATTTCAGCCACTTCTTTCTTACAATCAGATCTCGAAGGACTTCCTAAGTAGTCATTTTCTTCCTTTCTGTTTGAAACGGTGTGATACCAGATTTGGAGAACTTGTCTTTGAGAGCTCGTGTCTGTGCTGTCCAGACCCTCTGTAATCTCTTATCACCTGTAACAATACATGGATCTGTTAATTCCTTCCAGAAAGCCTCCCCAGCCTGCATTTGGATGATTATTTGCCAGTTCCTTACAATTCTAGTTTAAAGATTTTCTTTTATTTCCATTTTTTTTTTCCCTCCCATCACCACTGTTAGGAAAAATGCCTGTGCAGGAATGCACAATCGTCTCTTGTACGGTGAGGGAAGTCAAAACCAGAGCAGTACTTGAGCAGTTGTGTGCGAGTTGTAGGATTTCTGTCAGTAAGAGCAACTTCCACAACTGTCAAGGGAGGTTTTTCCAGCATAAAGTAGGATTTAAGGTACAAGAGGTATCCTGGAATTAAAGTATGGTAGCTAAAGCAGACAAAGGCATCTGTAGACAAAGGTTAGGAATGCTGTGCTGAAAAGGAGGTTTTCTTATGTTATTAAATAAACCTTCAGCATCTTGCATATACAACAAAATTAATGAGGTTGTTGAGGTTTGGAGCGGTGTGGCATAGAATGACAAGAGAGAGAGGTCTCTGTTTAGCCCTCAATTACTGCAGGAACTTCTGAACTTTAAAAGACTGTGTGGGCAATAATACAAATAGACTCTGCCTGAAGGTTGTTGAAGAACACTATTCCCAAAGGAAATATTGCAAAATGCTGTCAGAACATCCCATCAGTGCTGATCCACAACACCAGCTGTGCCTTCAGCTGTGGAAGCAATCCAATGCCTGATACCAACTGGAAAACTCAAGTTCGTACTTAGTTTTAAAAATAAATCAGCCTAGATTTGTTAATTTTTTAAAGGGATTAATAAACCTTCCTGCAACAGGCACTGACAGGCCAGAGCCGCAGTGCTGGAGTTGTTCTGGCCGTGACCTGCAGCTCCTCTTGCTTTCCTGTTCCCAGAGAGCTCTCCAGCACATGCACTTTGAAGATAACCTTGGGTTAGGCTTGGATTTCATAAGCTCTTTGCAATCTGTAAAAACACCACTTCATTCTGTAGTAAAACTCCTTGCTCATAAAAATCCCTCACGATTCAGATCCATATGTAAGAACAAGGCAAACTCCTACAGGGATATTCTGAGACACTCCTGCTTTAGAACATGAGCTTTGTATTCATCAATGTTTTAGCGTATTTCCTGCAATAAAGATTAAATTGTCGCGCAGGAAGTAAAGCTGCAACACATGCCTGTGACAACGTAATCAAACTTTATATAGCCATGTTTTTATTGTTTTCCTTTTGTTTTGCTCTTCGATGACTAATTTCTGCCTAAAAGTGACAGCAAGAGTTGCCATCTGAGAGGCCGCTTGGAGCTTTATTGCTATTTTAAGCATATTTAAAGCACATGTATTCAGAAGTGTCATTATGTTCAGTTTTGAAAATTGAACTCCATTAAAAATTACAGTATCGTTTTCTGAGCTAATCCGAGGCTATTTTAATCTCAGAAATGAAAAAAATAACCCCACAACCAAACCCCAGGTTTTTGTGAGTAGTGGCACTCTGATGTTGTAATTGCTGTGATAATGTTGTTGTATTCTTAGTGGAGCAAAATGTTTGTTCTTCTTTGATTTGGAAAATCCACTGACATGATGCATTGCCTGGAAACCAAAGTTCATGGTGAAGTCCAGTGTAGGGAATGATTTTGGCAGTGGTTAAAGTTGATCCCCTGGTTTGGACACTTTTAAGGCTTGGCTGGACCAAGAAAGGTTGGAGCAGATGATCCTTAAGATCCCTTTCAACCTGGTATTTTAGGAAAAAATATAAAAAAAAAAAAAAAGAGGCCTACCAAGAAACTTGGATAATATGTATTTTCATAGCTTGAAGAAAACTCTGCATGTTAAGCAAAGTGGTGGTGGTGGTTTGTTTTCATGTGTGGTTTTTTGTTTTTGTTTTTAAATACTGCCCTGAGTATTGAAGGGGATTTAAATGTAACTGTGGTGTCCTGGAATTGCTGTAATGTCGTGGGGTTTCTTAAGTACTAGCAAGAGGAAACCAAAAAGTTTCTCATTTTACATGGACTTGTTTCATTCACCTGCTTTCAAAAACCAAAAAAGGCTGAACTTCCTCTGGCAATAGTCTGACAGCTTGGGAGAGTTCACTGGAACAGGGCCTTTGTAGAGTCTGCTGTGACTTGGGTAGGGAGCACTGAAAATGAAGGGACTGGATGTTGTTTCTTTGTAGTTACTGAGATCCTGGGGACTTCTGTTCTCCTCCGAGCTAACAGGAATAAAGGCAAATCTATTACAGTTTCAACTCTGTTTCTTTTGGCAACCTAAGTCATCACTTTTTTGCAAAGTCCTAGAAGAAGCCTTTTAAAAGTACAGTTTCAAGTAGCTTTGTCTTGAGTGCCATTTAACTCATAATGCCAATACCCACCTGCAGTTCCTGAGGGCAGATGTTCCCCAAACCTCAGTTTACAGTGCAGGGTTTAAAAGGTGGCCCTTTGGAACTGGCAGAAGCTGGGCAGTCGTGCCGGTGGTGAATTTTTGGTCATGACAGAAGGTGGTTCAATATTTAAAATACAGACACCTAATGCCATTTCAGCTGTCTGGACCTCCAGTGGTGCACCAAGAGCTCCCAGATGTGCCCAACCTCTGGCTGCTATTCCAGACCCTGGGCCTTGCTGTATCTCTCACTTCTGTAAATAGTCTGAGGGCTGTAAAGTGTCTTAAAGAGGCGCTAACACCTAAGTTTAGAGCTGTGAATTGCGTGCTGTAGTGTTTATAGTTTGGAGTGACACAAGGGAAGGGAATCTGCTTTTAATTTAGTCTGGAGCTCCATACAGGATCTGTGTAAGCATTAAAGCATCTGCAGTGGCCAGGATCAGTATTTTCAGGCAAGTGAAAAAGCCAAATCCCAGAACACCCTTCAGCAACCAAAATATCAAAAGGCTACAATGTTCTTTTTTTATAACAAAAGGAAACTGTGTAGGAAAATGCAAACTTGTTAAGAGGCAAAATGTTTCATGGGGAACGTTTGAAGACACGATGTGCAAAACCTGAAGAGTGGTTGTTTTCTCCTGTAGGTAAAGAGCAGTTTCACACACTGTGACCAAATAAAGAGTTTTGTAACTAAAAAACTCTTTCTTAACAACAACAGAAACCCAGACAAGGAAAAGGGAGGGGGGCTGCAAAATGTAAAGCAAAAGTAAATTAGGCTAAAAGTGGTCTTGAGGAGTAATTGGAAGACACTGAATCTAATAATAGTGATAGTAATGGCCTCAGCCCATCAGAAACAGCCTTCTCAGAAGATCTGTAAGGTTGATGAATGATCAGGACCTGAAGAGCTGTCAAGGGAGATAAAGTAGTTATAGAGAAGTAAATGAATTATTTGCATTGGTATTTATTGAAAAGGATGTTGGGGAGGGTCATTGCTACAACCATTTATTACAGTGATGGACAAATAAAGCAGAGATAGGAAGGTTTCAGATAGATTTTCTTCTTGATTTGGAACGATTCAGGTTAATTTTTAGTAAAGATGGTACTGGAACAGTCTTGTTTTGCATTAATGCAAATTCTTCAGCTAGAATTTATAGGATGAACACAAAATATGATTATTGGAATTCATCTGGGCCTTAGTTTACAACTCTTGAGAACAAAATTGATGTGTGTGGAAAATTAATGCAGCATGTGTTTGATCAAAAAGAGAAAAACAGTTGCAAAATAATGTACTTGCTCATGATCTTCAAGGTATATTGTGAATCACAGCTGCTGAAAGCCAGCAGAACTTGCATTAATTACTTGGGTTTGTTCCTTTTTTTTTTCCAGTTTTAAACTTTTTTTCCCTGGAGTATGCTAATATTAAGTAGTACTTATGAGTGATTGTGGAAAGAGGTTCCAAATAAAATCTATCCTTTCTGAATTCTCACTGCCTGCTATTTTATTTATTGTGAGTTTCAATTTTGGAACAGCTTTTTTTTAGTGCTTTCATTGCAGCAGGGGAAGCAGCCTTTTTTAGACATGAGATGTAGAAAGTTAGCAATGCAAATACAGATTATTCACCTTCCTAGAGAAACTTCATCATATTGAAAAGCTCTTCCTAACCTTTGTTTTTATCAGGGAGAAAGAACAAGAAACACAAGAAGAGGAACATTTGATGGAAGAAAAGAAAAAGAAAAAGCAGGAAGAAAAGAAAAAGAAGGAAGGTGCTCAGAAAAAGGTTTGTTCGTGTTCCTGTTGTAAATGATCCCTTTTAAATGTGAGTGTGGGTACTGATGCTGCAGCTTCACTTCTGGGAGGGAGCCTGGCACAAGTGGTCATTGCCACTGGCTTGGGGAGAGGCTTTGGTCACAGAATCCCTGGCCAAGCAGCTGTGCCAGGGCTTTGGCACTGCCCGTGCTCACCGTGCCCTGTGGGAAGGGGCTGCTCCCACACCTGGCTCCCACGGCCATTCCTCAGCCAGAGGTGCCTGGATCAGTCCCAGCAGTGCTGAAGGCACTCTGGGATCCCAGGCTCATTGTCACTGCTGTGCATTCTCCTCCCTCAGTTTCTGGATTGCACAGTTCGTTTTAATTTTAAATAAGAATTGATCACCGTCTTTTCTGGTAGGAAAATGAGGCATCATTAAAAAAAAATGGGTGGATTCCAAACAGATTAAGAAATAAACAGGTCTTCGGTGTAAGCTGGTAGCGTGGGGGGATTCAAAGGGATGCTGGATGAAACCACACAAGTTCATTCTGCTGAGTGCTAAAGGGTTCTCAGGTACAGTGTGGGCCCAGAAAGCCTCTGACCCTCAGGAGAGGGAAGGCTGGGTGGGTGGATGGGGCTGCTGCCATCTCTTGTCGTGCTTTCCACTGCCTCTTTGGCATCTGCTTCTGGCTTCAGTCAGACAGAGGTTGCCATTCTCACATTCCTAGCACAGGGAGTTAAACTAACATTCTCTAGTCCTTGAATGAAATGAATGCCTGATTTATGTGTACAGTTTCTGCAAAAAAGTTAGGCCTGCAGCCCTATAATTCTTAGGTATAATTTGCAGTATTGACAAGTAGTTGATGTGTTTTGTTCTTCTCTTCTTTCAGGCTGCTGAACAAAAAACCAAAGGTAAATTCACGTTTATTCTTTGTGAACTGTTTGATATTTTTATAAGCTTGTTTAAAAAACATGCTTGTACTTTTTATTCTTTGTGGCTGTTTAATGAGGGGAGTATATCTTACTAGGATTGTTATGTTCCTAAAGTTTTGTTGGGATTCTCAGCATAAGCTTTGGCTTATCTTGCTGGGTATTCTACAGCAGCCTTTTGACAAGAATATATGGATTAATTTTCTGTGAACCATAACACAGCATATGTCATCTCTTTTGTCAAGACAGATGTAGTTTCCCATTTAGTTGTTAGTAGTTATTTATCTGTTTCAAAGACAAGTAATTGCCCCTCTCCCCTTGCACAATTCAACTCAATTTAATGTGTAAACTCAGTTCATGGAGCTTAGGAGAAACTATTTCCCCTGCTGCCACCACTGCCTGTTTTTCTTTCTGTGTGGGTTTTCTGCTTGGGAAGTGAGTGGAGCTGGTTTGCAGCACGGTCAGGAAGCAGCAGAGGTAAGGAATGCCTTCCCTTTGGGGGCAATGGACTGCCAGGTTCCCTAGGAGAAAAGTTAATGAAGCTGTGGCTTTCAGAAAGGTGAGGAAGAGAGGCAAGGTAATGTCTCTTTTCTGCAGCTGATGGCTTACAGATCATTTTGTGTCGTCTGTCCTTTGATTTGAACAGTTCTGAACCAACTCAAATGCATTGTAATTTATTGGTGGGTAATTCAGGCAAGTGGAGCTTCCCAGATTCCCGAAGACTGAGAGTTAGAGAAGAGCCAAGCCTCACATAAGGGGTGGACAAAACAACTTATGTTTCAAACACTTCTTATGATTTATACAGCAGAAATTAAGTATTACTTCAGTAATATGAATTCAGAAAAATAAAGTAATAACTGCATGATGAAGACACTGTAACAGGAATTTATTGGAACTCTGTCCTTTTCTTTCCAAGTTTTTCCTATGTAGAAAGTGAGAGGTCAGAAAATTTTAGTTTGAATTCAGTTGCATCTGCCCTGTGAGATCTCATGTAGTTTCTAACAGTGGATTTTACTTTCAGGAGAAGGGAGCAGACGTATGTGAGTCCCACCAAATCTTAGTTACATAAAAAAACTTTGGAATTAAGATACATGAGAGCAATTTCTATCTAAATGGAATATTTCTGTTTTCACAGCATTGCATGTTTTGTTCTCTGTATCATCTCATTTCTGTGTGAAAAGGTTTCACTGTTCTATAATGGATTATAATGACTTTTTAATATCACAATTCAGCAGCAGATGTTTTTGCTGTCAGAGTAACTAAATTCATTTTCACGTGTTAATGCAGTGGCTCTTCATTTCTGTTACTAGTGAGACACGGAGCCTTCTGCTTCCCCTCTGTGGGATGTTACTATTTCTGTCTCTCTTGTGACAGCTTTGTTTTTAATTGCTTTAAACTGCCACGTTTCAGTTTCTAGTTAATAACTTCAGTTTTTCAGGTATGCTTGTGAGTTTGTTTCTTTCAAATTTAGGGACTGCATTTCTCCATCTGTTGGATTTTTTTGGTTCACTATCCATGTATTTAAGCATCTTCTGTTGCTATAAAATATGAATCAGGAAGAAGAGAGCAGTGAATAAGGATGGTTATGTTAGAGATTAGGCAGCTTTGGCATTTATTGTTTCATCTGTCAGAAGCAGTGATGCACCTTTTGTGGTTCAGCATCGTTGGAAGGGGGGACCTGTCCCACAGAGAACCCAAACCTCCTGTTCCTGCTCAGGGCAAGGGCCAGGGGTTGTTTACAGTCCTGTAAGTGACCCTTCTTTGAACTTCCTTTGTCTGGCAACTACTCGTTGCTTTTCAGGTGGCTCTGTGGAAATGTTTTATTTCCACTTTATAGTGCAGTTCCTTATCTTTAGGAGGGATGTGTATGAGCTTATGAGACGTAGCAGGAATTTCATAAAATACAGAAAATATTAAAACAAAATTAAATGGGAGGAAAAATTTGACTGAACTTTTTTCCTAGGATATTCAGAGTTGATTGTAAACTTTATTGCAGTGCTGCAGCAAGTGCTTTATTTGGATACATTTTCAAGGTTGACTGACAAATGCTACTGGAACTAAAAGGCAACACAGGGATTATCATTGAATTTAGTTAATTTATCTCCTATCTGGGACACAGCAATTAAATTAGTTGTGAAGACAGGATGGCACAGTAAAACTGAGTGAATGGACTGCAGCAGGTAATGCATGCCAGTGGCAGGATGTATTAAATCAGAGATTAAAACTGGAGTGGAACTGGACATTTTGAAAAATGTAGATTTTGGTAGGTGAGATCTTTATATAAATATGAGAAATGGAGCTGTTTGTGGTAACTTAAAAAAAAAATTGCTTAATTTTATGTGTGTGTCACTGAGTTCTGCAACTGGGTTGCCATGGCAGTGAGAGGTGCTTGCACCAGTTGGGTCCTAGCGGAGAAAAAGAAATCATACAAGTGCAGATGGGATCTGGAAGGGTTTTTCAGTTTGTTTTTCAGCTGGCTGGGGCAGGGTGTTTGTACAGTTCCTTGTTTGCTCTCAGCAGTGTTTGTGGAGGAGAAGGCACTTTGCTGAAGTGGGTGGGCAGGGCCGGGCAGTGGGGCTTGAGAGGGAGCGAGGGTTTGCCCTTTGGGTTGGCTTGTTCTGTGCTAGAAGCCTGTGATCAAGGTCTAATTTTTTTTAATTATTATTAAGTTTTTCATGGATTTGTCTGTCACAGAGGTGTGGAGTTGCTGTCCTGGTCAATAATGAACTGGTGTGTTCTGTCCATGTAGCTCTGAGCTGGTCTGGGCTGCTGCAGGTTCAGTCACTGGTGAGGCCTCAGGAAAGAGAAACGAAGTAAGAGGAAGGAGGTTTCCTGTGGGGGTGTGTTTGTGGTGTGTTGTCAGTTCAGTCTTGCTCTGAGGCCTCAGCCCCAGCTGAATGTTTCCATTTGTGATGTGGAGCGCAAACCCCTTCCAAAATAAACACGCATTTCCAGCCTTAGGGGAAAGGTATGTGGCTGCTGCTGGAGTCCAGGGCTGGGAAGTGCTCCCCCACTCAGCTCTTGCCTCCACTGAAACAAATCATTTTTTCTGTTTAAACACCGATCCAACCCTTTAAGTCTTCTCTGCGTAACAGCTCCTTCAGTTTCTATTTTTTTTTCCTGCAACATTTTTTTGTGAGCCTGGATCTTTTATAAATACCCTGTTGGCAACAATTCCAGGGAATGTGTGAAAGGAAGAAAGACTGGAGAGCTGATAAAGACCTGAAATGTTTCTCAATTACTGGAAAACAAATGAAAGTAGTCTTCTTGTTCAGCTGGAGAGAAGCACTGCAGAATTAGATGAGGTGGGAAATGAGCAGGTTTTATTGCACATTCAAGTTGCTGTTCTTTTATGGTAATTTTTTTGAGAGCAGGACTATTGAGCACAGGCTATTAGTGTTTATTTTACATGTGTAAACTCTTGCCAGTTTATATGCACTTGATCAAGAAACTTTGTGTATAAAGGCTTTTCTAATGAAAACATTCAGCTGTAACTACAAGTTCTGTGTGGTAAAGGGTCACTAGTATGGGAATGGCTGTTATTTAATAACTACAGAGACTTTAAAGGGAGCTGTGTTTGTCATAAATACTATCAGGGTGTGTTTTGCTGCCTCCTTCTCTTCTAGCCATCCTCCTGCAGGTTTTGGCAGCACAGGTGATCAGTTCCTTGCCTGCCTCACTTCCACCTCAGCTGAATGCATTTGTCTAAAGCTGATGTAAAATAGCTTAAGTGGTTTGTTACTCAAATATCCACCCTGGTAGTTGAAAGACAAAGTATCCATCCAGCCTTCCAGCATTATCTGCAATAAAGGTAAGTGCTAAATCTGCAAACAGAGAAGTAAAAACAGTTAAGTCTATATACCACAGTTAGTCCAACATAGAAAGTATTTTGGTAATTATTTTGATTAGAAATGTTAGCTGGAAAGTATTTTTATCCCTTTACTGTAAAGTAGAGATGGTCAATCTCTGCCTCTTGGACCTCCATGATCCTTGTAGGTCTGTCTGGCATGTTCCTGGCATGGGACCAGGAAGGGAGAGGTGGGCTTTCCAAGGGGAAAATGGGAATTTCAGCTCCCTGCTGGGGGATGATGAAGCAGGATTGCAGAAGCTGCAGTGGCTGCAGTGATCCTGGGATTCAGCACTGCCCATCCTCTGTTCCAGTGGTGCAGTGGATGCTGAGCTGAGCATCATTCTCTTCCATCTGTGGTCTGTTGTGGAGCTGTCCCCTCCCCCAGGCTGTCTGGGCTGTGTGCCTTGGGACTCCTCAGTGTGTGATGATTTTAATATGCAACTCGCAGAGTCAGGGAGGTTGTCTGCAGACTGGGAGATTATTCTGCCAAGGTTTACGCTCTAATACGTTTTATTTTGGGGGATAACACAAAACATTTAACAGTGTAGAGTTTCTGGGTAAACCATTGTGGTGTCACAAATGTTGGCATACTTCCTTCAGGTTATCTGTTATCCCACAAGCAGTCTGTGTATTTTACCTGGAGGAACATGGTCCCCTGTATTAGAAAGGGGAGTTAAAAGGTTAAAAAAGAATGGGTGAAAATATCTGAGATCCCATCCCCTGCTGTGGCATTTCTGTTGGGATGACAGGAGTAGCAGCATACCTGTTTTCAAAGCCGGGTTATTTTCATTTCCAAATCAGCCATGTAGATTGTTGCATATTTTTAAATTGATTTTTTACTTACTCTGCCCAAATGGGCTGTTAGAATGTTCTCTGTATCACCTTCCTGTAACCTCCATTCTGCTCATACAGAAATGCAGCTTGTATTTACTTATAATGTGCTCCTTCTGGCTGTGGTAGATGTTACTGATGTTTAGTGGTAGTTCCATAGGAAATAAGGGAAAATGAGACTTTTTAGAGAATCTCATCAATGTTTTAAGTAGGATTATGACAGTGTGTAACACAATCAGTCTTTTTTAAAAAGAAGAGTCTTGAGTTTTTCTGGTTGGTGTCATATTATTGTAGGAACCAGCAGAGGCTTTTTCCATAAGATTAGAAAATGTGTTCCAGCCTACAAATCAGGTATGATTTACAACAGATTTACAACCTCTGACTCATTTGAGTATTTATAGCTTATGCTTGAATATCTGCCTCTGTCATCTTGTTAGTTAAGTGCTGTGTTTGTACTGAACTGCTGCACATTGTAGTGACAAAATGTGCCATAAATCATCGTTGCAGAAGGAGGGGGAGCACTGCAATAAGTTCTTCAATTAGATCTTAATATGCAGTCACTTGATAACTTAATGATAACCTGTGGCCATACGTTAAGGCTTTGTAACACAAAAATGTTTTCTTTTTGATAAACGTTATCATGGGGGTGTTTTGCTATTATAAGTATCTTTAAACAAACATGAATTTGTTCATAAAACCCACTGAGATATCACTTCTCTGATAGAGGAGTAATTACCATTTTACAGCCTGCACAGAATAGAGGATGGAGGTAATTTGTGAGTCCAGTGCTGGGTGAAGAGGAGTAGAAAATGCAAAAAGACTGGAGCAGACAGGAGGAGCAATTTGCATAGTCAAGGAGACAAAGCAAGAAGGATGAGCTGGGAGGGTTGGAGTTAAATAGAGAAAAAAAACTTTGGTTTCCTGCCTACTTTCCTTTCAAGTGGAATGACTGTGACAGGCAGTAGTTCAGTGGTATTTAATAGGCTTTTTGCTCTCACAAGTGCAAGAAATATGAGCATCTTCAATATTGCCATTGTGAAGTGAAGGAGAAAAATCTAAGGCAAACAGTAAATGTATGAATAATCTTTTGTAAACTTTATTTGGGTTTGTAGCTCTTCCTGTGTTGGTCTTGCTGGTTTGCAAGTCAAAGGTGCCCAAGGAGAGATTTGCATTGAGAATTGGTGTCTTTTTGCAGGGGAGAGGGTTTGTCAGGGCTGGACACCCTGAGCAAGGACTGACAGTTCTGAAGGTTTAAATCTTCTGTAGCCCCTGGGAAGCTGTAGACTCCTCAGCTTTCAAAGAAATGCTCTTTTCAGACAAGACACCAAAGTAATTAGTACAAGTTTTTGGGAAAAACATCTATCTCCTAAAGAAAAACAAACACATAACTCCAGGGTTATTTGAAAATAAAAGAGTAACCATGAACTGTATTCTTCCTAATGTACTGCAAGCCTGAGCTGGATTTACAGGACAGCTTCCCTCTTAGAAGTGCTTTAATGTCTTTGCCTGGAGTTGCTGCTGCTTTGCTCCAGTAAAGCACCTCCAGTCCTGGTCAGTGCTTGCCTTGTGAGCTTTGCAGATTCCTCATCTGGGAACAGAAAAGCAGGTAAGGGGTCAAGTAGATACTCCTAGTGCTCCTCAGGTAGTTTTTATTCTCCATAGAGATGGTCTCTTGTAGTTTGCTATTATGCAAATTTAGGCATGTGCTCATAACATAAATACAGGCGGAATGTTGCTCTGGTCCTCCTCGTGCTTTGTTTTTTCTCAGTTTCCTCAGTTAGGAATGATCTGGGTTTATCAGATTGAGGATGGCAACAGCCTGACCTGTAAATAGTTAGTTTTAGAAGCTGATAAAAACGAGAGCTTTCCAGCACTAGACACAGTTGGTTAAAAGCACTTTTCAAATGCTCGAGGTGTTGTAAGGGTTGACACCCTGCCTGAAGGCAGCAGGACGACATGTGCATCATCAGATTTCCCTTTACAATGTCCATTTTCAAATACATTTCTAGCCTAGGACATTATCTCTCCAAGAATACCCTTTGAAGAGAGAGCAAGCACAGATTGGGTAACACAAGCCTGACTTTTCTACTCTAGACCTAATTGTCAGGGTGCCCCTTGGTGGGAAGTGCTCTCAGATAAATCCCAGTTTGCTTTCTCAAACTGCCAATACAGTTGTTGACAACTGGATATTCTAGAAGATAAATTGTAACACAGCTGCACACTGATAATGGTGTTGGTTATGATCAAATTGCATGCTGGGTTATGGGTATTTATCTGCCCACAGTGGCTGCTTTCCTCCCTGCTGCTGTTCCCCAGTGCAGTGTGTGGAGCATGTGGGCTGTGAAATGGTCAAACTGCTGCACTTTTGGCATTGCAGCAGCTCAGGCATTGGCAAAAGCTCTCTTCTGTCAGTCTGCTTGTAAAATAACTGTTCTCTAATTATAAATAGAATGTTGTCTGATATTTGCCATCCCTCAGAGCATATATTACATATATATGCATATATTACATACAAGTACTTACAAAGAGTATTTCCTTTGTAAGATGCCACTTTTGTATCCACTGATAGGAACAGACACCCATCCCACGTCTGTTCCCCACCCAGCAGAGTCTGAGATTTGTTTCCTTGGAAGCTCACCTGTTCATCAGTGTGCTTCTCCTTTTTCTTTCTGAACTGAAGTCTGTTATTCACTTCTATTCTTTTTTTAAAGAAACTTGTCCAGAAAGGCAGTTTCTTCTCTACCTCGAGGCCTGGCTCACACAGGTTTTCATGGAGAAGGCAGCTAACAGTTTCCCATGAAAAAATGACCTATCAGCTTTGATTTATCTGCAGTGTGCTGGCCACTTTCCATTATTAGATTATCATCTTGCTACCTGGAGGAGGCTTGTAAGGCATATAAATATAATGGTGATAAGATCTGCAAACTGTGAGCTGGGAGAGAGGTTCATCAGGAGATGTATTAGCTCACGTTGGTAATGGTTGCTTTGAGATACATGCCGGGTTTCTAAGGTTACCTGATCCCTTCCTTGGGAAGGATGAAATCCACTTTGAACTGTAACACTAGTACATGCTCCTGGAACAGTTACTGTACAAATGCTGGAGAGGGTTCTCTTGGGAAAAGGAAGGGAATGAAAACGTGGTTTTGATTCTTTTACACTGTGTGTGAAGCATTTGGCCTGAGGGACCTTGTGTTCTCCTGTTGACCATCCGGTGTTGACATTCCTCTACTCTGAGAACCCTTGGCTTCCCTGTGTTTTGCTAGATTATTTTAATGTTTTTCCTGAGTTGTTAAAGGTGGCAGCCCATACTTCACAAATCCTACAGGACTACTTAAAAATGTCTGTTTAACCAGCTCACACTCTGGCAAATGCTCCGAAGCTTCTGCTCAGGTGTGCATTGTGCACCTGATCCTTCAGGTTATTCCTGACCTGGTTCAGGCAGCGCAGCGTGCATCAGCATCCGGAGAGGAGGTGATTTTCCCTGCAGGCATCCTGCCCCTGCGGGGTGGCAGCAGTGGCTCATGCTCAGCTGTCTTGTGGGACCCGTGTCTAACAGCACCCAGAATGCTTCGGACACTCCTCAGCTGCCCCGGGCCTGGCAGCCACTGTTATTATTGCTGGCCCAATGGGAACAGCTGAACTTGGTGTGACTCGGGCTCCTGGTGACCTCTTCCCATGTTAACAGAAGTAGTTCTCTGTCTTATCATAGTCTCCTGAAGATCTGTCCCCCTGTTTTCAGAATGCTCTTAAGGTTTCAGGCATGATTTCTGATTTGGCTGCTGTTGCTCTCTTTTTTTCATGAGTTTTTGTGGAGCCAGACTTTTCACCTTTAGGAGGCCTGACAGGCTCTCATTAACTCCTGCTTTGAAGCACATCAGTTACTATCCAGAGAACTGGTGATTCTTCAACTCCATAAATTCAAATGCCACATTGAGGTCTTACTATTACAGGACTAGATATATCCCTTTAGATGAGCAAAGAGGGATGGTCTTAACCGTCTCCCCTCTCCCAGACAGGCCCAACAGATGTTCCTGAAAGGTATTTTGATTATTGTTGGACAGTAATCTTCATATTCAGCCTGAAGAGTCTTTCCTGTAACTTTAGCCCCTTCTTTGTTGACTGCTTTGCCCTGGAGAGCTGATCTTCCCCTCCACTGCAGAGGCCTTTTTGTGTCTCCTGTTTTTTACTTAACAGCCCATCCAGTTTTTCCTTGTGCTCTTGTTTTCAGGCTGTTTTTCAAACCACAATAATTTGTTTTTCTTCTTCAGAAGTCCTTCCAGTTAGTGCAGAATTATTTTTTAAATGCAGTATCTGTATGTCGTGGTCTAACCCCAGGCAGGAGCTCAGCCCCTCGCTCACTCCCCCCGGCAGGATGCGGAGAAAATATGAGGAGTAAAAGTGAGAAAACTCGTGGGTTGAGGTGAAAACAGCTTAATAAGTAAAGCAAAAGTCACACACACAGGCAAAGCAAAACAAGGAGTTCATTCCCCACTTGCCATGGCAGGCAGGTGTTCAGCCATCGCTGACAGCAGGGCTGCATCACGGGGAACAGGGAGTGGGGAAGACAAACACCATCACTCCAAACATCCCCATCTTTCTCCTTCTCCCCCAGCTTTATATGGTGACACCATCTAGTGTGGAATATTCCCTGGGGTCAGCTGGGGTCAGCTGTCCTGGCTGTGTCCCCTCCCAGCTCCTTGTGTCCCCCCAGCCTCCTTGCTGGCAGCGTGGGGTGAGGAGCAGAACAGGCCTTGGCTGGCTGTGAGTACTGCTCAGCAGTAATGAAAACACCCTGGGTTATCAGCACCAATCCAAACCACAGCCCCAAACCAGCTACTGGAAGAAAATTAACTCTGTCCCAGCCAAAACCAGCACAGTGTGATTGGAGAATTGTTAAGTAGCCTTTGAGTTAATCTGTGGAACAGGAACCTGCTGCTGTTTACAAGTAAAACCTAAGGCTGATTTATTTTCCGTGCCTTTCAGGCTCACCCCATTGCACAGCTCTGTAATCCAGGCTGTTCCACAGCAGTGCTGATTCTTCTCTTTCACTTTTCTGTCCGTAAACTCAGCTTGCTTTGAGAAGCTCCCAAGTTTCAGATGCCTTCTTTAATTCTGTAAAGAACTCGATTTGATAATGTGCAGTTTCTTCTTCACTCCCCATTTCTCCTGTTTGATCACTACCCATTTTCCCTCTGCAGGTAATCCCCTGAAGTATACATTTAAATAAATTCCTTGCTTTAATTTCCCCACAGTTTCCACTGCACTTGTTTAGGCTTGACTGGCAAACCATGAGAACCCTTCTTGCAGTTGCTGGGGGTTTCAGGCTGTCCTGTCCTGTGCTCACCGTTCTTTCCTGCTGTTCATGTGAGCACCTGGCATCTCCTTTCTCAACAGGAAAAAGTCTTCAGAGGGAAACAGGAAGAAAATAATGTGTTCAGTGCCACCTTTCTGACACAGGTTCCATCTTAGTTCATATCTTGCTATAGCTTCCATATCTTGCTGCCAGTTTCCAAGAGTAATAATTTAATTTTTTTTTGTTGTATAGTTATCTCTAATCTTGTCCAGTGATCACTGTGGGAAATCAAATGAGAGGTCACCTTCAGCCTCCTCAGTTGTTCAGCTCTTCTTCCCAGAAACGATCCGTGGAAGACTTTGTGATTTGGTGCCTTATTATGGCTACTAAGACTTTAAAAAAAAAAATCTAATTCTAACTTAAAATCTGTGGATAATAACTTAGATGCATAGTAACACCGAACACTTAACTCCATAATCCCATTTTACTGATACCTGGGATGTAGGTGTGATGTTGAAACTCATCTTGTTCCACCCCACGAGGTTGTCACAGCCTTAACTCACCGTTGCTTTTCACATTTGCTGGAGATTCAGGGAATGTCTGAATCCTTATTTACCATATTCTCTTAGTGGCAGTGCTGCCTTTGCTCTGGCTGCTGGGCCGAGCTGGTGCTCGGGCTGACGTCATTGTTGTTCTGTGGCCAGTGGCAGATGTGGCAGCTCCGTGTGCTCCCTCTGCTGTCACCAGCTGCCTTCTCAGCACAAACGCAGCTTCCTCCTGAAAATTCAATAATGGATAAAGCTGAATAATGTGGTTTGGAATCCTGAGAAGTGATTATTGGTAAATAGCCCCCGTTTTTGCCCAGAGTGTCTTGGTGAGGGTGCTACGAGTTAAAGTCGGGGTCATGGGGACAGCACAAACACCATCCTGGCAATTTTAACTTTTTATTTACAGGAGCAACTGGGAGCATCTTAGATTTGCCTCCCAGCTGTCTGTCCTACTCCAAAGTGCAAGAATCTACTTTAAAAAACAAACTTAATAATGCACTGTTAGATAGATCTGCAAAGCCATTAAAGAGCTGTTATTTTTGTACCCTGCCTAGCCAGACATGGTGTTTTCCTCTTCGTTTCCAATTGGCCTTTTACTGCAAGACATTTTCATTTTTTTCTGCAAAAAGCAGAAATGAAACTCTCTGGAACTGGACACACTCATTGAAAGTGTGGAATTTACCCAGAGTGTGAGGGGAGGAAGAATCTTAGGATGTCACTAAACCAAGCTGTATTTCTTCTTAAAATTGTGGTGTTACTTCTTTTAGCTAGGTCTAAGCCCATTTCTATGAAGTAACAGTGTGTAATGCATGTGGAGTAATTAGGTATTCCTTCCTAGTGAGGGGAGGACATGTGTCTAAAATAAACTGAGCAGAATTTTTGAATTAAAATGAAGTAATAATATTAAGTTATTATTAGTAATCTTTATTAAAACATCTTTAATTTCTTTTAACATTCATGTAATAGAATCTGATTTACTGGGAGTGGCATTTAATTAATTTAATTCAATTTAGAGAGTTAACTCTATTACATATTAGTACAGAAAATTACCTCTGAACAGTCATTTCTCACTGGTGACATGCAATAAGTTAATTTAGCTCGGAGTTCGTTTGGGTGCATTGTGAGTTCTTGGTGAAAGTTGCTATGGTGACAGCCCAGGGCTGTCACTGGGACAACAACCCCGCTGGAAACACGGGATGGATCCACGGTGCTTCCTCTGGGCCTGCTCTTCCTGCTCAGTGTGGGTGCTGGAATCTGGGCAAGAGCCTCCCTGGGCGCTGCTCACGGAAGGGGTGTCCTGCAGAATGTGCTCTGCACATGAACTCGCTTTGTTCTTTGGGTTTTCTTTGGTTCCACCTTATCTGCAGGGAAGTGATCGCTGAACCCCCATCAGGTTTTTGTCTGCTTTTCTTTAGGAAATATTCCTGAAGGACCTGAGTAGGAGAAGGTCTGTAAACTGCTGGAACTGCTTTCTTCATGTTTCTGAATTATTTAAATCCCGTTTTTTCGTATGTGCCATTAATGCGCGATGGCACTGCAGCTGTAAAAAAATCTGTTCAGCTTAAACTGAATTAATGAAGAGTTTGCTTCAGATTCGGTGTTGAATCAGAAATGAAGAGTTTGCTTCAGACTCTTCAGGCCTGGCTGTCAGGTAGATGAATTCCTAGTTCCAAACAAAAACCTTCCAGGAAAGAGGCCAGCATTGAGAAGCTCATTAAGAAAAACACTATTGCATATGAAATGTCATGTTTAGATTTAAAAGGAAGTATTAAAAAAACTGAAATATGACTTTTAAGTTCCATGTATTTTCTTCCTCCCCCCCCATTGCAGATCTGTATGCAGACTTAAACATCACTTGTTTGTTTTATCTCTAGAGCACAACTTTAATTTAATTGGGTTTAGCTGAATAAGGGATCACTCTTCATTTTGGACTTCCAAGTTCTTCTCAGCTGCTCCTTTCTGAAAGACATTTTCATGTCTTTCAAATGCTAGGAACTGCATCCAAAGCAGGATGTAGAACCCCAAACAGGTTTTTATGATAGAAAATCTGTGAAATTTATTAGTATGGTCTCCTGAAATGGTAACGATGTCCCTCTGGGTTCTGTATGTTAAAAACCCACTTGCTCAAAGCAACGATTCTCAAAATAATTTCGTGAAATATAAATGAACACATCTTCAGTTATCCTAATGACACAAGATTTTGACATCTAAGGCCAAAATATTTCAGGTTCACCTGTCATTGAGTTGGCTCCATGCACAGTTTCTCAGGGTGATGCTACCTGAAACTTGGAATAAATCCACACTGCCCGGGAGTGGGGGAAGCTGGTCCATGCTGGACACTGTGTTGGCTCTGCTTCAGTTTTTCCTGCTGACTGATTTAAAATGATAGCTCAGATAACTCTACACTATCTTTGGAGCTGTAGTATAAACATATTAAGTCTTCTTTTGAGATAGGATGTGAACTGGAAGGGTTATGCCAAAACTACAGTGGCCTGTTACTGGTTGCTCACAAAATTGTTACTATTTCAGTGTTGCACATAAAATATTCATTTGGTACCATAAATGTCCGTGGCAGGAGGGCCCAGGCTTTGTGTTTCCACAGGCCTTTAGTCAGTGTGACATGTGTGCCCAGTCCCATGGTTCCAGCAGCACAGGCAGTGTCAGGCAACATTACACTAAATATCTGAGCAGCAGCCCTGTCATCTGCAGGCAGTCACAGCGTGCTTCCATGGGCATGTCTGAAGGCAATTAAATATCAGTGCAGCCTGCTCCCCCAAAACAGAAATGAAATATCTGGAGGAGCTATATTTCTGGTTTCCCGGAGAAAAATGTGCCTCTGTGTAGTGATGTGATGTGTCCGGGCTGTTGGGCCCAGGGTGTATCCACACTCTCCGGGCCTGGGGCTCCCTGGACACTGATTTTGGGCACACAGAATCACACCTGGCAGCTCGAAGGTGATCTTTCTATCCACATAGGGATATTGGGACATTGATCCATAAATGCACACTGGCAATTTCCAGGCATTGCAGAAAACAGCCAGAGAGAGTCCTTACCTTCTTTCCAGCTCAAATGTCAAAGTGGAAGAAGAGGTTGTACCTGCTGTAGCATGAGTGTTTATTATTCCCAGTTGTCCTGGGTGGGATGCCAGCACTGACTGTACCCTGGGACAGCCTGAAACTCCAGGAACATCCACCTTGCATGGGCAGACCGTGGGTGCAGCACACATTCCCAGTGTGATACACTCCGTGTGCTGTGCACCAGCGCTGAGTGGATTTCTGTAGAGGCAACCCAAGACAGAAATGATGGGGATATGAGGTATCTTTACAGTACCCAACCACTTATATATGAAACTGGAAGCATTTACACTTTGATTAACTCTTCAAGCCCCAGCTGATGAGTGGGCTGTACCTGTAGATCCATCACTGTTCAAGGTGAAGGAAATTTCAGGCTCTCGTATGCAGCAAATCAGTGGATACTGAGGCTATCCTCATTTTCAGTTTCCTATAAATGTACTATTTACTGGGAATTTGCATATTTATCTGTTTGCGTGCGTGGTTTAACGATTGGGTTTCTGCTGTAAAGAATATTTACCCCTCAGTCTGTGCCTGGAAGTGGTCTGTGGAAAGGAGGAAGAAGAACACGTCTGGTGTGATGGCTGTGCCATTTGTAAATTGGTTTTTAAAAAATTCTTTTGCATATGAAAACTGTGTGTAAAACATTGTCTAATGAGATTAGATGTACACAGTCAGCTTCAAATTGAAGGATTCACTTCCTGGGTCTGCCCAGACTTCTTATGTGGCTCTGTATGAAGTTATTTAGTCTGTTCTTATATGCTTGAATTTTCCCACTGGTACTTGTGGGGATGATAGTGTTGGTTTTGTGTCATTTAACTTTAAGCTGTTTCCTGTCTTCTCTGACTCTTTTGTTGTGTAGTTCCTGCTGGGGTACATTGCCTGGAGCAACACTGAGGAGGGTTTGGAGGGTGAGATGGGGATGAAGGGGGGAGCACATGCCCATGGCTGGCTCCTGACATGTCAGTGCTGTGATCCTTTGCTGTGTTCCTGAATTACTGGGACTGTGTCTGTGATGCTCTCGTGTCCTGTTGGTGGGATAGAGCTTACTATGTTTCCCTAGTGGGTCTGTATAAAATTAGTTGGTGGAGTTCAGATGTTCCTAAATCCTCTGGGAAGAAATACAAGATGTGAATTCTCTATCTGTGAAGAGTTCTGAACACTCTATAGGAAAGTCTTACATCAGAAACCTGAAAATACTCTGCCAACATGTCTAAATGCTTGCTGAGAATCCCTCTCTTCATTCAGAGCTGCCCTCTCACTTAAATTTTACAGCAGTAATTTCCTGCACCAACTAATTGGTCTCAGCAATGACTCTTAGCTCCCTCCTGTCCTTTTCAGACAGTTGTTAATGCTGTTGTTTCTTAACTTATTAATATGAGTGATTAAAAACTTCTAATAGCTTCATTATTTTTCTTTTAGAATAGCCAAGCTCTCTTTCTAATGCCAGAGTATTGCCCTGCTCTGGAGGTGGGAATTGGGTTTGCAGGAGTCTGAATTCCAAGTTAAATGTGTGACGACGTGTTAAAGGAAATACGCCTGTGCTGAGATATCAGAGGCTTCAGGACAGAGAGCAGCTTCTAGTTAGGTGAATTCATTTATTTATCTGTTGCTTTACAAGAGGTAGCATTTGGCCAGGTCTGTGTGTAGAGAGATGTACATGATTAATATTGGTATTCGAGTTCCCAGCGCCTGCCCGTTGGAGAGCTCTCGCTTGAAAGGAAACAGATGAATTGTTAAGTCTTGAAAGTTACCATCTGTTATCAGTTCACGTCCTGCAGGAATGCAGCTCTGTGAATTTAACTGTTCCGTTGCCCACAGTCCTGATTCCTAGCTTGGACTGCTGAGTTTGAGGCCTGATGTGTACGGTCCAATTTCTGCTCATCAATTAGCTGATGGCAAACCCCATGTGTGTGCACTCAGAGCCTTCAATAAACATGAGAGAGTTTGGCTTGCAGTGGGAGAGCATCATATTTGCTTTGGATTATCAATCTATTGTTGATGACAACCTATCAGCCTAATTAGCTGTACCATTTTTAATGGCACAGCTAATTAATTGTGAATTTAAAATTAAAATGATAATCAGTGCTAACATGGAGGAAAACAGTGAGGAAAATATTAAAACTGTCAAAAGTATAAGTATTCCTCACAAGATTGCTGCATGTGAAACCAACCTGAATAATGTAGAATAGGATTGAAAAAAAACTTAAAAATACATGTTGAGTCACCCAAAACAGGTTTTGTATCTTTCTGTCAAAAGAAGTATTTGTCACCCTCTCTGCTGACAGATCTGAAAGGAAAAAATGTAGATGCTGTTCCAGAAAGGGAAACAAAATCTTGTGTCTGAGCTCTGAAGTACTCAAGGATCTGTGTTTCTGTTAGGAACCTCTCCAGTTCGTAGGAAAAAAGTTCAATTTGTGAATAGAGCTGGGCTCTGACCCTTGGCTGCACAGAAGTTCTGCCTCAGGGTGGGCTGTGCTGGGCTTACACAGAGGATTCACCATGGTGGTGAAGGGATAAAATGTCACTCAGGATTGATACAATTTCAAATTTACATTAATCAAGAACTAAATGGAGAGGATCTGCAAGTAGGGCTGGTGAAGAAAGGCCACATCTGAAACTGATTTAAAAGCCAGCAGAAGCTGAGGGGAGTGCTGTGACTATCAACCTGAGAGAAAAATGATTTCTTTGTCATGGCTGAGGGAAGTGGGAGAACTGAGTAAGATGGATTTGGAGCTCTGTTTTACATGTAGAGTGGTAGAAAATGTGCTCTAAAGGTTCTTGAGAGGTCATTTATTCCATCCTCTTGCCCTGAGACGAGATCACCAAACCTGTATCATGTCTGCAGATAATCCTTAATCATCCTTATTGTTGGAAATGTAAGTCTAAATCTCCCTGACTGCTATTTAAACCCAGCAAGTCTTGTCTTATTCACTGTGGGGTGGAGCAAATTATTTCGTCCTCTTCCTTTGGTTTTTTTTTTTTTTTTTTTTTTAATTTGTGTACCCAGTGTCTTGTAGACTGACTGCTCCCATACCTCTGCTGTGGTAGTTCCCGTTCCAGATTCCCGTTTCCTTTGTACCCTTTCCAGGTGGTCCAGCTCCATCTGGAAGAGAGATGATCGGCCATGGGTACAGACAGGGAAGGTTTTGTGGTGCCAGGCTCCAGTAGATGGGTTGCTGGGTGTTTATCCCATTACACCACCTGGCTTTTTAAAACCTTCTTGATTGTCTTTTCCTCCTCTTTGGTTTGTGATCTGCTAAAACACTGCTCGTTTTTCTGCAGAACTGCTGTGGGCCGAGTTGTTTGCTGTTCTGCATTTAATTCCTCCTGACTAATGATGTGACTTTCCTTATTGAATTGTAGTAGTTTTGTCACATCACTTCTCCAGTTCATCACTGCTGAGCTCTGATCCTGTCACACAGCGTTCTGACCACCCCCATCTTC
Source organism: Edolisoma coerulescens (assembly GCA_013397115.1). NCBI lineage: Eukaryota > Metazoa > Chordata > Aves > Passeriformes > Campephagidae > Edolisoma > Edolisoma coerulescens. Next base: position 1,044,357 of record VWZW01002363.1, read on the forward strand.
CCTCTCCCATCTTGGTGTCATTTGCAGATTTAATAAGGATATTCTCTAGTCCATCATCCAGCTGTTAACGAAATATTGAACAGCGTAGGCTCGGATCAAGTCCCCATGGAATCTCTTCTGAAACATATTCTGTTTTGACAGCAAGCCATTGATTCTCCCAGAGAACATTTCAACCAATTTTACATTTTGCTCACATTTCCCCACTTTGCTTATGACAATATCAAGTAAGAATGTCATTTCAGCAGCCATTACATAGTTAAGATTTATAGAGAGAGCTTTGGCTGGTGGGACACGGGTGGGAAATGTGAGCAGACAGACAGAACTTGTTTGAACTGAGGTGAATGTCTGGGTCTGAGGGGAGGGAGGAACAAACGAGTGTCAGGGTAGGAGTCAGGGGTCAGCTGGGTTTGTGGATGCATTGCTTTAGAGTCAAAGTGGAGGTGGGTGGGGAATGAAGTCCTCGATGCTTCTCTATTTCATACCTTTGCATTAAGCCAGCAGTTAAGAAGGTAAAAGCTTCTATTGCTGAGAAATCCTAATAACTGGTTTAGAGGTTTTCCATGAACTTTGCAGCTTCCTGTTAATTCCCACTCTGATTTCCAGTTGCCTGGCAAAAAAAAAAAATCAAGTTCCGTGTAGAAGGTCCAAGTTGGTAGAAGTGAGAAGTCTGTCAGGAGAAGTGGGTCATAGAAGAGACTTTAGAACTGGGATGGTGAAAGACTAAGGAAGGAAATGTTGTAAAAGACAAGAGAAGAAAGTGGAGAGGAAACGTCTGGAAGAGGAAGCAGAAGAATCTGCACCGTGTTCGGTTGGGAGGTCAGATGGAGGGGGAAATGAAGTTAAACCAGGAAAAGACATTACTTGTTCTGAGTATTAGATAAATGATATCATAAGGGATTGGCCCAAAGTCAAGGCATTTCTTTAAATAAACGGTGATAAAGTTCTACAGCCACAATAACGTGTATTTTTACTTTTATCACTCAACGTGGGCTTTGATGTCAAACAGCAGCTTCTGGTTACATTATTAAAGCCATTATATGGACTGTGGAAAATAAGTTTTGGGGTTATCTTGGCATTAGACTGTAACTTTTCTGCAGGTTTTGGTTCGCAGAAGTTCATGATTTTGGGGGAAGGGATGATCCAGGCAGAAAATTTGCCATTTTTTTGTGTAAAACCATTAGAAGTGGGTTTTATGCAGTAGTTCTGAGCACCTTTGCTGTTGCCAGCAGATGTCACTGTGGATAACAAATCCCAGCACTTAGGAGACAAAGGAGGTAATTTGCTAAATGAAAATTCAGCCTTTGAAAGTAGATTTGAGGGG
>VWZW01002363.1:1045701-1111737 GCA_013397115.1 Edolisoma coerulescens
GAGGGGGGTGGCAAGAATTTTTTCCCGTAACAGACTTTTGTGAGCAAATAAAAATGGGTTTCTCACTAATGAGGACACGAGGTTTTGCCCACTCTAATGCTGTGTTTTGTGGCTGGCTTCACCCGACTTGGGTAAGTTCCTGGCTCTCTGTGTGACCTCGGAGGGGCTGTCTGTGGGATTGTGCTCCTGCTCAGCTTTATTTGGAAAGCCTTTAGTGTTCGGAGGGAGCTTCCAGCAGCAGTGGATGTGCTGCAGTGTGTGTGTGTGCAGGGAAGTGGCCGTGGAGGAAGTGGCTTCATTAAGGTTGATTTGGAGGGGGGAGCAAGATGAGTGAAAAAATTGCCCATATGATTGGCTGGGAGAATAGCTCTGAATTATGGGATCCATCTGTTTCCTGTAATGAATTCATAAACCCATCAAACAATGACCTGAACGAATTGCTGAAGGAAAAAAATAATACACTGGCATGATATGTTTAACGCAGTGAGGCATTGGCATTGTATAATCAAAAATTCTCCTCACATCCAGCACTTTGTAATGGAGCTGCTGTGTTTAATAGAAGCTGTAAATAAATCCTGTCACAGTAGCAGCCAAGAATGCATTTCTGGGTTTAACTGTTTCTCTTCTGGAATGTCTGGTCCTCGAAGGCTTTAGAAATGCAGGTTTTATGAGCTGGAGTGAGGGATTCTGAAATATAGAGAAATGTTAATGAGGTGAATGAAAGGAAAAAGCTGCCATAAATCAGTATTATGTGGCTTAACCAGTTTCTTTCATTTATGCATGTTCTTTCCTTATGTCATAGAAATGTACTTAAAAGCTATTGTTGTAATTGAAATCTGTTAGACTGATCCTATTCATTATATTAATAAAATCCACCTACAATTGCTCGTAACACTTTTTTATGCAGTTGGGATTCCCGAGATTGTAATCATCAAAAAGCATATGGAGTAATTATTGGATTTGTTTGGGTAAAATTGGATTAAGAAGTTTAGATACCATTAAGTACTGATAATTATTACAAGCAAGCTCATTGTTTAGTGTATGTACAGCTCGGAATGGAGAGTAAGCAGATACCCATCACAAACATCTTAAGAGCAAGCAATCTCAAGGCTTTCATTTTACGCCTTTAATTGTATTTTTGCAAGAGGCTTTCCACTTAAATGTTTTTGCTTTAGCTCTTTAATCACGTGCTGGTTATGAAAATCACTGGGTGTTAAATCCTTTCCCCCACACGATTTAAACAACATTTTTTGCATTCAGGCAAATTTAGCCATAGAAGCTGTGTTTTAATTCCTGGTTTTCCAGCAGCTGCCGTGCCAGTGGATTCCGTGCAGGTGAAGGGGTGGACAGGCTGCTCCTGGGGGCTGCCAGGGCTCTCTGTGGGTTGGCAGCTCTGCCTTTGTGCCCTGCAGTGGGGAAAACCCCGTGGTTTGTGCCCTGTGTGTCCTGCCAGGGGTACCCATCGTCTCAGGGTGCAGCCCTGCAGGAAGGGGAATGGCTAAAGGGTTTACAAAGATGCTGTTACTGCCAATATCACACAGCAATTAATAATTAGGGGATCCAGGGTAGACACTTGGAACGTTTGGTATTTCTCACAGTGCGGTTCAAGTGAAAATTGCTGGTTAAACATTGCTGAGGATGACTTTAGAACACAGTCGTATTGTCTTTATAATATATATTCTCTAAATATTGTTGCTGTATTTGAAGTCGAAATTCCAGCCTGGTATGAAGCTGGAATTTAGGGCTCAAGGCCATTTGTGTGATGTTGTTCACTCTTCTTGCTTTATTCCCTGTCACTGGTATAATTAAACAGTTCTTTTCCAGCTACCATGATTTGTAGACATAGTATTCTTGCAAGGGCTTCCATTTAAGTACCCTTTAAAGAGATTTTGATGTACAAAATAAAAATTACTTTGCTGTGTTGATTAAAGAAAAACCAGTAGCATGAATATGCAGAAATATTTTAATTCTGAAGTACAGTGATATTTTGATTTTCTTTGTTCTTTTCTCTCATCTGTGATTCAGATATGTAGAGGGAAATATTGTCTCTAACACTGGGAAAATGGATTTCGCTGGCCTCACCTTTGTGATGAAACACGTTTGTTAGTTTACATTAAAGTGAAAAGTGTTGTCTGTTCTATGACTTGCATTAGTGATTTTTTAAAAATAAATATATCTATATGCACACCTCTTTGGAAGTATCAGATGTGATTTATATATACACAATACTAAGAATATAATGCTTTTTAAAAAGCAGCCTGTCTTGCTCTCTAAAATATGTTTTCAATTAATTAATATTCCTCACGAAAATCTTGGGGCCAGACAAATCCCAGCTCTTCTGGCATCGTGCCAGCGAGTGGTTTCCATTCTCTTCTGCTTTTCCTCCTCTTCCCTGGCATTCCCTCTCATCTGCTGGCACCAGGGGCTGTGTGCCGGGTCTGTCAGCCGAGCTGGAGGAGCTCCCTGGCTGGAATGGTGGGTTATTTTTGGTTGATCAGCCTGTGTCTGCAGTGCTCTGGGTGAACCTTGTGGTAAATGACTTTGCAGAAATCCCGAGTCCTTCAGATCTCACTGTTTGTAAACGTTTGCATCTCTGTGATGGTGCTGGTAGTAGAGGTAAATGCTTACGTTGCTGTAACAGTAGTAGCAGAGGCAATAGGAGCTAAAATAAACCCATGAAAATAAAGTCAGGCTTATTTTCTATCATGTGAACGACAGATCTATTTGTATTGTGGAAACAAAGTAGTTTTCACGTACGTGTTGAATATGCAGATTTGGTATTAGAAAATAATTATTCTGCATTCCATGACACTTTTAATCTGCTTTTTTAATGGTCAAAATAAGGATAAACTGTTTGTTTCCAGAGCTGATTGTGTGTTTTGAAAAGCTAAGGAAGGTTTGTTCTCTGCTCTTCGGGTATTAGTGGCACTTCATTTTTTTTTTTGTACTCGGAGTTCCTTTTTTGTTACAGACAGAATCCCAGGTGAAATTGTTTAGGCTTCCAAAACAAATATCTCGAAGAAGTGAAATGCTGATGGTTCTGTCAGGCTTTTTGGCATATTTTTGCTTGGTTAAGTCCCTGCTTGCTTTGAACCAACCCTCAGCATTCCCTTGGTGCCTGTTCACTGCTGCAGCTGTGGAAGTTGTTCAGTTTTCCAGGTGTGTCAGAGGCTGGAGAGAGGCTGAGTGTGGGTTTATGGTGTCCGTGACAGAGTTCAAGCAACACTTGGACAGCGTTCTTGGGCACAAGGTGTGACTCTTGGGGATGGTCCTGTGCAGGGCCAGCACTCGGGTGATGATCCTTGTGTGTCCCTGCCCACTCAGCATATTCTGTGACTCTGGGAATGAGCTGGGATTTTGCACTTGTTGGACGTGGCTTGTGCTTGGTTCTGTTCATCCCAGAAGCCCAGAGAGTTTTTCTGGGTGGCCAAGCAGCTCTGGCAGCTGCTGCCAGGTGAGCTGAGCCAAGGCTGCTATCCCCCAGTGCTGTGCCCGCTCCCTGCTGCCTGTCCCAAAGGGAGCTGGCACTGCTGGTCACTCCTGCCAGGTGTGCAGGCACATTCCAGGGGGGCCTGGCTGGCTCACTGCAGGCTGGGTTAGTGTGGGGAGTGTCAGAGGTACGCCTGGAGTGCAGATGTTGGTCACTGGGATGTCCTAAGTGTTTGATGCGAAGGTTTGGATAAAGACCACAAGAAACCCCCAATTTGTGTGAGTGCTGAATAAGCCAGTGGATCAGGTCTTTTAGTTTGTTTTTTGGGAGCTTATTAGAAGCCTGATAATGTTTGTTTTTGTGGCTGTGGGCCGTGGGATTTGATGTTAATATTGGCAAGATCACCCCCAAAACTGCTGAACTAAAAAGGCAGTGGGGGCTCAAGGTGGGTGAAGCAGTGTGCCACCCACTTTAAATGAGCATTCTGTTCAACACTGAATTGTCACAGCTCTCTCTTGTCATCCCTCCTGTTCTAAACCATACAGATGATTTGTTTCAGTAGGGCATAAAAGCTTCCCATACCACCACAGAAAGGAAACCTACGCAAATAACACACTCTGCCGACTTTTAGGTTTGGTCAGTTACAGTAAAGAAACCACCCCGCAACTTTTCAAATCCTAAACCAACGCTTATTATTTTCTTTTGCCGTAGTGCCAGAACCTATTAAGACCAGTTTAAGCCAGCCCCAACCTGCCGGTACCGGTACCAGTACTTCCACCAGCACTCTCACCAACAGCAGCAATGGCAAGCGCGCGTCTGCCAACGGGCAGCAGCCTGCGGCGTCCCGATACCTGCCCCGAGAGGTGCCTCCCCGCTTCCGCCAGCAGGAACAGAAGCAGCTCCTAAAGCGGGGGCAGCCACTGCCCGCCGGGGCTCTGAGCGCCCCCGGCCCGGCGCCGGGCACGGCAGCAGCGGGAGCCAGCCCTCCTCCTCCTCCGCAGGGAGCAGCGGGACAGCAGCATCCCGGCAAGGCCCAGCCAGGTAAGAGTGGGACCCCGGGGGGAGCGGCCGCTTCTGCCTCCTCCGCTGTCAGCAGCAGGATGTTAAGATGGTTTTAAAATTCCACTCCTATGCTACTACCCATATTCTGACAGAGTGTGCCGTTTCTGGCGTCCACTTGTAAAAGGTTTTATTGTTTGTTCACGTGCTCAGACCTGCAGGGTCTTCCTCCACTTTTTTTTTTTTTCCTTCGTGTTTCTTTGATAGTTATAATGGATCTTCAGGAAATGTCAATATTTAGTGATGATTCTTACAGAAGCATTGTTAATTTGGGTCTTTACAAGTTTTGGTCTATCATTTTGGTAATTTTAATGCTCCTTAAAGAGTGTTTTGCATGTTTGTAAATAAGGAATAGGAATTTTGCTTACGTTCTGTTGTGACATTTTTATGCCTTTGCTTGCTTATGCTCTCAAATGTTATTTTCACCTTGGGAAGATAATACTTTGGGAAAAGTATTTGAGTGTCTTAGACGCTTCTACCACTTCATTCTGTCCTTTGCAGGTCACAGAATGGTTTGAGTTGGAGGAGACAGTAGGGAACATCTATTTCCAGCCCTCTGCCATGGGCGGGGACACCTTCCATTATCCCAGGTTGCTCCAAGCTCCATTCAGCCTGGCCTTGGACACTTCCAGGGATCCAGGGGCAGCCACAGCTTCTCTGGGCACCCTGTGCCAGGGCCTCACCACCCTCACAGGGAAGAATTTAATCCAAATATCCCATTTAATCCTGCCCTGTGCCAGTGGGAAGCCGTTCCCCCTTGTTGTGTCACTCCAGGCCCTTGTCCCAAGTCCCTCTCCAGCTCTCCTGGAGCCCCCTCAGGCACTGGAAGGGGCTCTGAGCTCTCCCTGGGGCCTTCTCTTCTCCAGGTGAACACCCCCAGCTCTCCCAGCCTGGCTCCAGAGCAGAGGGGCTGCAGCTCTTGGAGCATCTCTGTGGCCTCCTCTGGACTCGCTCCTGCTCTCCATCCTTCTGATGCTGGGAGCCCCAGAGCTGGACACAGCACTGGAAGTGAGGTCTCAGACAGACACAGAGGCCTTCCTTTGGCTGTTGGAAATAGGATGTTGAGGAATAAGTCTCTTAGCTAACTTTATTTTCCTGAAGCTGCTGATGGGAAATAAACAGCTCTCCTCTTACTTGCATTTCTGTGCTAGAGATCGTGTGAGCTTTGCAGTGGAGATGAGCTCGGTGGTGCACGTCTCCTTTTCCATCTCTGCTCTGTGTGGATGTCAGGCAAAGCAGGGACTGTTCTGGCACACAGTTATCCATGGTTTTAAAAAGTGATCTGGACTAAATCGTAAAGGAGGGGTTTGATATCTTCAATATTAGTCATTTCTGTATGATCTCAAGTGTTGCTCATTATCACTCATTAGCACTGTCAAACATCACAAAATTTGGATCTGAACTGTCTGCAGCTTTTCCCTTTGGGCATTAGCGAATCCTTCACTATTTTTGCTGCTGAGCAGAGCTACAACAGAGAAAATGCTTTGGTGATGTCCTTAGAAGTTTTAGTTAGATAAGAGAATAATCTCTCTCTGAAATTACAGCTTCTGTGGTTATCGAAATACATTTGAAAATATCACTCAGCTACTCCCCAGAAACCCAAAATGGAATAGACAAAATGAACAATTGATTATTTATTAAAATGGTTCCTTCTTAGGGAGGGAAGAGGTTCTGCTTCTGTATTCTCAAGTATTTGGCTTTAGTGAGATGGAAAGTAATCATTTCCCAGCAGTTCTCTGGCTTTTCTAACAGCATTCTCATCTTCCTTGCGAATCCAAATTCATCAGGGATGGTTCTGACATTCTTGGCTTCTTCTGGACTGGGAGATGTTTGTTAACTGTCAGACTAATGTTCTGTGTCAGAGATACGTTTATTATTTTATTTTCAGAACTCTGGAATCATAGAATCATAGCATATTCTGAGCTGGAAGGACCCCACAAGGATCATCACAGTCCAACCCCTGTCCCCACAGAGACACCCCAACACCCCCACCCTGGGCATCCCTGGCAGCGCTGTCCAAACGCTCCTGGAGCTCTGGCAGCCTCGGGGCCGTGCCCATTCCCTGGGGAGCCTGGGCAGTGCCCAGCACCCTCTGGGGGAAGAACCTTTCCCTGAGCTCCAACCCAAACCTTCCTGGCACAGCTCCAGCCGTTCCCTCAGGTTCTGGGGAGCAGAGATCGGAGCTGCCCCTCTCGTCATTAGTTTTGTGGGACACCCAGAGCAGCCAACTGAAGTGGCTCAGGCTGCCTGAGGGTCAGGATGAGGTTTCTTCCAGGCATCGTTATAGATGTGTCTGAAGCATCTGTGTTTGAGTTTAATGAAACAAAGCCCACTGTAAATCATAACATAACTCATAAAAGAACTTTGCTTGTAAGAGTGTAGTAGGAGCTGTCTGACTTTGATCTTGCCAGATGCATTTCTACCTTGAGGCTTTATTTTTTCTCCCATTCCTATTTTAACTTGGCTGTATGTGTAGTTTGTCAGGCTGGCGACCCTCAGCAGATGTTTTACACTGTTGGAATTAGTTTGGGGCTTTTTATTTTTTTTCCTTCTTTTATGTTACCATTGGAAAAATTCAGAGTACAGTAAAAGCTAGTAGAAATGAGAGGAAAAGACGGAGTGCAGCAGCTTTTCAGCTTAATATTATATTATTGTCCCAAACAAGTTAACTCAGATCAAACTCTTAGCATCGTAGTCATGGAATGGTTTGGGCTGAAGTAACCTTAAAGCCCCTCTGATTCCAGCCCTCTGCCAGGGGCAGGGACACCTTCCCACCAGACCAGATTGCTCCAAGCCCGTCCAGCCTGGCACCAGTGTCTCACCACCTTTACAGTGGAGAATTCTTTCCTAGTATTTCGTCTAAACCTGCCCTTCTTCAGCTTACAGACATCCCCTGTGTCCTGTCCCTCCAGCCCTTGTCCCCAGTCCCTCTCCAGCTCGCCTGGAGCCCCTTCAGGCACTGGAAGGGGCTCTGAGCTCTCCCTGGAGCCTTCTCCCCTCCAGGTGAACACCCCCAGCTCTCCCAGCCTGGCTCCAGAGCAGAGGGGCTCCAGCCCTTGGAGCATTTCCATGGCCTCCTCTGGCCTTACTGCCCTCTGAGTAAATAATTTCGTCCTCACTTCAAATCTAAACCTGCAGTTTTAATTACTCAGTAGCAGTTTGTCCATAGAGTCACGATCACCCTGTTGCTGTTTACTCTCTAAAGTCAAAACAAAAGGTTTCAAAGGCACCACAAGATCTGCACACAGTTCTTGGAGCAGGGAACAGGGTCTTAAGCAAAATCTTGGCTACCTTTTTGTCTGCTGACACGAGGTGGTGTTTTGAGATTTCAGTGATGGCCTTTTCCACACAGGAAGAACTTGCTGAATTCTGGAGCTCATGTAGTTCTTTCCAGCAGGTGGAGCATCAGCTCATTTACTGACTGCAGACACAGGAGGAAAAAAATAAATGTCCAGCTCGGCTTATAACGACGGCAGCTCTGTGCCTGGCTGCCCTGGGAGGCCAAGGGAGGAGTATCTCTCTCCTGAGAGGCCTTTGTAGCCATGAATTGCACATATTCACGGTCTTACTCAGTCTCTCACCCAGGCTTTGTTTTCATCTTGTCGAGCATAAAGAGCAAAGAAGTAGGAAGAGTACCCAGGGAAGGCCAAAGCCTTTTCATCTCAGCTGTTGGGATCGGAGTGACCGGTAGATTTAGAAAAAAAATAGGGAATTCTATATCCCGTAAACTTGAAGATTTCAGGGGAAATTCTACTCAGACTGGTCATGTCGTACATGAGCATCTTGTGTCCAGAAGATGCTTGATGTGAGTTCATGTCTGTAGCATTTCTTCTTACAGCTTCACGTCCCTTCAGAGTTAATTTGTAATTATTCATCCACACTCCTTTCAGGCCTTATAAATAATACCTGGATACAAGGAATGCTGTTAGAGAGTCGCTGCCAGTCTCTCCACTCTAAAAATCACACTATTTTATCTCTTTATTCTCTTATCAGCAGCCCCTGTTATCTTCTGCCTCTGCCTATCCAAAACACTTATCAGAACTTAACTGCAATGTCATGAATTAAAAAGGATGTTCTGCCAGTGTAAGGCAAGTGGGAATTAATGGCCACTAATATAGTCTTTGTCAGGTTTATCACCGGGAAATATCAGTGAAGTGGGTGAGAGCAGGGATTTTTAGTTTCTTTCTTAAGGTAATCTCTAAAACATTAACCAGACAAACTGTTACAAAATTAAAACATTTCAAATTGCATAGAATATTTTAGAAATCTTACCCCTTGAAAACAGTCTTTTATTCATTGTTAACTATAGTGAAACTATTTTCTGAAGTACTTTAGAGTAGAATAGTTATTTGTGTGGAACTTCTGTCTTGAGCTACGGAGTTTGTTCTTGACCTGCCCCCTCTGTAATCCCTTCCAGGATTACACTGAAGGAAAGCTGTATCTCTAATTTATGAGCAGTATTCTATTATCTAGTCCAGTTTGTTATTTTTACTTAAAGATGGGACTTTTTATCTCTTCCCTCCCCTCTTTGTCAACTAACTCCACTGAACAGGTGAGTAGTTAACTTCCCTCATTAAGGTGTGAGGCGTTAATTGAATTCATGGAATGATCCTTTACCACATGATCTAAAAGAATTGGGATAATTTCTGGAAGCTACCATGGGAGATTAAAAATACCAAGTAATATAGATTTCTTAGTTTCTTTACAAATGATGAATTTTATATAGGAGTCTCCAGGCAACCAGTGTGTGTTTGATGATTCTAAGAACAGAGATCAAAAGAAGTAATCAGTTCTCCTCCAAGATGCCTTTGACTTCCCTGAAATTCAGCAATGTGAAACCATCTGTCAACTCAAAAGCAATGCACCACGTCCTGCAGGAGTCAGGGTGGAACTTGTGCCCATCTTTTTATTGGCAAGTAGAATATTTTGCAGAACAGATCCATATCATCTGTTTCCAAAGTCCAGAAAGAAATGAGAGCAAGTAAGTCCTGCAGTAATCAGAATGAGTAAACACACCAGCACTGTGGAAACTCGAGTTACATTCTTAATTTGTTCTATCTGTTGTTTGCTGTGAAGTGAGAATTTGACAGCAGTTACAGACAGAGATTTTTTTTCCTTGTGTGGGCTGATGCCAGATTTTGTGCTGAACTTTATTTTTCTTTTCTCTGGAACAGGAAGGTTTATTTTGTGTTTGAAGATTTCTTTAGCTGCAGTTTGGAGGTATGGTGTGCACCTTGAAGTGGGCAGCTGGAAGCTGCTGAGTGTGTGACAGGTTAACTCTTCTTATAATCTCTTTGTATTAACTTTGGTTTTGATAATTTTTTAGGAAGCAAGATTAAAACATCCTGGTTACTGTTCAAATAATTTCTGACAATAGTCATTCCAAACATCCAGTCCTTTAACTGCAGTTCCTTCAGAATTCCCTATAATTGGGCAATTTTATATGGTTGTAAAGTCAAATTTGGAGAGAAGTTTTAGGGAGAGACATCATGCCTTCTAAAGCCAGTCAATATAGTTGGAAAACACTGATAAGCTTTGACATACAGTTGTTTCATCAGATCCAGCAAAGTAATAGAGACCTTTTTGCTACAGTCATGCTTGAAGAATTCAGCTTGAGCAGTTCAGCTCACTGTGATTTGTGATGGCTGTAGGTAAGGCGTGCACATGCCAAAGCAGTTCTGAAATATATTAATAAAGTTTAATTTCCAAAGTCTGAAATAAGATTTAGCTTGATCTCCTGGAGGCATTGCAAACAGGCTGAGCTTTGACAAACAAAGCACATGTGAAAAGTGCTTTTATGGAAACGATTTGCTGAACTTCACCTCTTTGGGCCCATATTCTGCAATTCCATTAGCAGCACATCTTTGCTGGCAAAACATTACTGTGTTTTTGCTTTTAGTTGGAAAGTTACACAATTAAAACCAGAAACTTTAGAAATGGATTTATTCTGGATCTCCCAGAGCAGAGCTTTTCATATGTAATAGTTGAAACACTAAAAGCTATAAAGTAGAAATTAGGTGATATTTATTCATCGTGTTTGCACACTTCTATGTATATGATTTCACACTTTATATAGAAAATACACTTTAAAAAAAAAGTATTCTCCATAATACCTGGATGATGTGCTTTGTTGTGTCATGGCTGTTGGATCTCAAATGAAGGAAGCAGCGTGGTGATGTTTCTTTGGAAACACAGGAATTGGCTCTTTATGCTGCTTCAGTGGAAGGTGACTGTGTATGACAAACACACAATTCCATCCTGCCAAAAAACTCCCGACAGCTCCAATCCTCACACACTTGTGTTGGCCACGATTTGCAGAGCAATTCACTGCACAGCTCATCACTGTACACACATTTCTGTAATGTGGCTGTGGAAAAGTCTTCCTGCTAGTGGGATCAAAACATGGGAAAATCACCAGAATTTGGCCTGATTGCATTTTTTTTGCCAGAAGTCTCGCTGAATTAGCACTCTAAGGGGATGTTCAGGTGTAAGAGGTGATTGTGTTGCTGTCTTCTCGTGTTGTTCCTCAGGGCTTTGTTTAGCATTTGGTAGCACTTGGTGTGTGATGTGTGGCCCTGGAAATCAGGCAGTGTTCCCAAAGGTCGCTGGTGCCAGGTGTATATTTAGACAAAAGGAAGTTAAAACATCACACAAGGACATAAATGTAGCAGATGACACGGAGAAGGGATCTAACCCATGGTACTGTCTCCTGGATGATGAACATTTTCTGAACTGCAGTGATAGGAAAGCTGTGAGAAGTCTCAGTGGAGAGTTTTGTCTCCCATCTAAACTTTCAAAAATTCCATATAATGCTTTGAATACAGGGAAGTGGCAAGCTCAGTGTAGCCCAGATACGGGCATTAGGAATGAGAAATTATGGTAAAAACTCATCAGTAAACTAATCTTTGGAACAAATTTTTCTGTATTGTGTATGTTATCTGACATCAGGCAGCAGAGCATGAAAAATAAATCTGCTGCTTCAAATGTCTTTGACAGTGATTAGAATTTTTCACAGGGAGAAAGAAAAATAGAAATCTGTGGAAGGATAAATAACTGAGGTGTTTTTGTAGTTTTGCTGTCCTCACTTTCAAAGAGTGGGGCTGTGCAAAAGCTTGATGGCTCAGAGGTGGCTGCTTTTGCTTCAGGAGCTGCAGAGCTGCATCTCCTCCAGCTTCACTGTGGATGGCTCTGCTGCAGTGAGAGCCAGGGACAGGAACTGCCCAGGTGTCTGTGGGGAAAGAAGGGTCAGGAACAGAAGGAACAGAGTCTGGCAAGGTGGTGAAATGTGCAGGTGGCAGTTTTCTGACAAAGCATGTGAAGAGACCGAGTAGCAGGACCTGTCCTGATGGTGGAGAAGTAAAAGGTAGAAAGCAGCTAAGGTCAAAGTGACCAGGGAATAGGAGTTTGGTCCTTGGGTGAAAATTACAGGAAAGCTGAATTTGTACAGCTCAGGAATTACATCTAATGCTACTAGAAAGAAATAAAGACATTTTTAGCAGTTTGGAGAAAAAAGAGCCCCGAAGAACAAAAAGCTAACTCTTTCATAAGTCGGTCAGTAGTAAAAGCAAGGTCAGTGGGACAGAGGGAACCACTGATAGATGGCATCAGGAATACTTTAAATACCTTTCCCCTTCATCTGTAAACTTAGGACTAAAGCTACAACGAGTTAGAGTACTTCAGGAAATAGAGTTTTCAGTTGTCTGGAAATGATTACATTCATAGGAGACTTAAGTAGAGGATGGATTGGAGCAATGTGGTCACTTTAAGAGTATGAAAACAACAAAAGAGAAAAAAGCCAACCAATTTCAAGAGGTGAGAAAGTTGGAACTGAGGAAGTGTAAATCAGTCAGAGTAACTGTTAGAATGATCCTAGGAAAAAACCCCAAAGCAGCCATTTCTGTGCATGTTGAATTTTTCAGGAGAGCAGAGCAGAGTCACTGGGATTTGTGGAGAGCAGGTTATGCCAAAGGGGGTAGTTCCCCATCAGCAGTGGGACAGGCACTCCAGAATGTCCTAGAAATCAACTTTGTGCAGCCTTTCCTAGTGGCTCAGAAGACTTTTCCTTTCTGGATGTGTGGTGGTGTAAGTGAGTGGGAAGTACAAGAAGGAGCTATTGTAAGAAATGTCACAGCTGCTCGGGAAGGTGCAGACAGGGAGTAGCTGTTGGTCCTTCCCGGCACAGTGAGAACGTTTTGAGCGAGAGTGCAAATTTGTACTCTGATACTTCAGTCAAGCTTTCAACTGTAAACAACAGCCTTCAATAAATTTTTGATCGAGACCAACTGGAGAAGAGTGCAAGGCAACAGAAAGGCAAAATTACAGTATGGAATAGTGGTGACACACCTGTGTAATTGGATAAGAAATAAAGAAATGGGAAAGTTTCTTTGTTTTGGCCAGAGCAGCTCTGTACCCAAATACAGGTGTGTGGGTCTCACGCTGCAAAAAGGGATCTGGTCACAGGGTAAAGTTGATTAATGTGTTAAAAAGAGAACAGTCACTGAAGGATAGAGGCAGCACTGCTTCCTGTGGGACACGTGGGATAAGGCCTCTGAACATTCCAGGTGGAGGTACTGTGCCTTCAGAGGAAACCACTTGGAAGAAGCAGAGGAATGCAACAGGAATGGGTAGAGATCTTGGAAAAAAAGCCTTGTGAAGAAGGAAGAAATCGAAGCTCCTGAGTCAAAGGAAGATTGGAATTATAAATGCTGAGATACTTAAATGGCTGCTGCAGGGAAGGAAATGATACATTCTGTGTGCCTGTGATGGATCAGATAAGAAATAATGGGCTTAAATTTCAACAAGGAAGATTAGGGGGGACATTAGGAAAACTGTGCCAATATGAAAGCTGTCTTGAGAAGTGAGATGGAGCACTTGGAAATGTGCAGGCTCCATTGCTGGAGGCCTTCCTTGCTGGGTTGGGATAATGTCACCTGGTGTGTGTCAGGAATAGTTCCTTAGACCAGGTGAGTGGGCTGCATCACCTCTCAAATCCCCATTTTTAGTCTTCAGGTATTAATAATTACGAATTTCAAGTTTATGAGGCACATTCCCCATCGAAGTTGGTCCAAGATGGGAAGGGAACAGATGTGCTCTGCCAGAACAGTTGGTTGGAAGCTGCACTTCATTTTGCTCCCAAGCTCTTTAGTGGGCTCTGACTCATTTCTTGGGATTCTTCTTTGCCTTTCTGTGTACCCCCACTGGTAAAAACAGTCCCCATTCAATAGGTACCCTGTATAAGTAGTTTCCTTCATAAATGGAAGTTGATTATAGGAAGTTTGTGTTATTTATAGGAAAAATACAAGGAGCCCGGTTTTGACGTATTTTAACTAATGGAAATTTCAATCATGTATGATTAGTTTTAAAAGGAATGTAATGTACCACAACAATAGTTTCACTTAAAGCTGTTATTGCAAAATTGACTCTCGAGCCTAGTTCCTGGGTGCATTTGAAATAATTTTCTGAATAGAAACAAAACCAAACAGGTTTGATTTTCATTTCTCTGTTGTTTCTGAAATGAGGTTGAACCCGACCAGTATTCAGAGACTATTGCAGAGAAACAGAGAATAAATGTCTTCAGGGGGAAACCAACTATTTTGAGGAGTCCTTCAGTGGAGCAGTTCTCGAGCCAAGAATAGCAGCAGCGATTGTGCCTCGGTGGTGGAGTGGCAGTGACCCTGAGAGTGTGGCCGAAGCTTTAAAGAGCCATCGGTGTGAGATCCAGCTCAGAGGGGCAAAACCACGCCGATGAGCCGCTGACAGGAACTGAAACAGCAAATTTGAAACGTGCCCCATTTACC
Source organism: Edolisoma coerulescens (assembly GCA_013397115.1). Taxonomy (NCBI): domain Eukaryota; kingdom Metazoa; phylum Chordata; class Aves; order Passeriformes; family Campephagidae; genus Edolisoma; species Edolisoma coerulescens. The sequence goes on from VWZW01002363.1 coordinate 1,059,988, forward strand.
ACGTCATTAATATGTATTTGGGGCAGGTAGGAGGGGAAATAATCGTAAAGGAGTGTATTGGACATGTTGGAAGTTTGTGTGAATTAGCCTTTGATATTTGCATGGTGCACCGATAAAAGCCCTCTACACATGATCTCGGAATTTGTGATGATCTTTGGGTCCTAAAAATGTAAAGCTGACCCCGTTCTGCCCACTCTGGAGTGTTCCTGTGCCTCGGAGGGAGCCGAGGCTCCCGGGCCAGGGTGTTCCAAGATGGTCGGTCCCGCTGTGCAGGCGCAGCCAGCGCCCGCTCCTGCCGCATTGTTCGGGCAGCTCTTCCCTGCCTCTATAAACAACTGCGCCGCTGATTAATGCGCTCGCGTTTGCCACTTAGAGCTGGTTTAGATAGAGGCAGGGAAGTCATTAAGGGCTTGGCAGCAGTCCAGGGTGCATCTGGGACTTGGGAGCTGCCGCTGGGGCAGGAGGAGGGCGGCGGGCGGGAGCTGGGGCAGGGGAGAGGACGCTTGGCAAGGGAAGGAGCCGGGGCAGGGAGGAGAACGATGAGGCAGGAGCTGGCACTGGAGCAGGGAGGAGGGCGATGGGCAGGAGATGGGGCTGGGGAAGGGAGGAGGGCACGGGGCAGGAGGCAGGAGCTGGGGCAGGCATTCGGCAGCGCCTGCGTCTTCTCTTGGCTGACTTTCAAAAGCGGCAGAAAAGCAGCTACGGGCGCTAATTGTAGCTGGGTCTTGAAGTGAAAATGTTTTGTGACAGTTGAAAGAATTTAAAGAGGAAGGAAGATCGGTTTAGTGTCAGCTGCAATTAGATAATCAAAGCTTAAAAATCCTGCTCTGTTGATACCTTCACCTAGAGCCGAGGAGCGGAGCGAGGGGAAGGGGGAGGAGGGCTGTGCGTGGAAAGGGCATTTCCATAGCCAGTGCAGCCGAGGCCGGGCCGAGCTCGCAGGTTGTCTGGGCGCGCGCTCGCACAGAGAGATTTTCTTGGCAGCTCTACAGGATGAGGCTTACACTGTACACAGCCGACATATTGAAGCCGGGAGCCCTGGAGAACGTAGAGGCAGGAGTAGAAACAGCTCTGCACACAATGTAGCGTCTCCTAGGATGGTTGGGCGGCTCCTTTCTTCAGGTATTTTATTACCCATCAGCCCTTTTTAGAGCCAAAAAAAGAGGGAAAGTAACCCTAACCCTGAGAAAATAGCATCTGCTTCTGTTAAATCAATTTATTACATAACATTTCAGCGAGAGAGCAGCAGCACAGCGTCCTGAGCTTTTGGCTGCGTTTCAGGTTTGATAAAATGGCGTCTTCGCAGCGAGCTGCTTGTAAAGATATGTTGCACTGAGCAGAAAAATGCAATGGTTTGGTGTTTTCTACTGCTGCTTTTGTGTTGGAGAGGTAGCATTTAGTGGAATCTCTACTAATAATGAAAAATCTTGTTTATTTTTGCTTGTTTTCTTAATGCATTTGAAAGCTTTCAGCATCAGAGGGAAGGAACTACGTTTGAATGTCGTAGTGCAGAAAATGAAAAGGGGATAACAGGCTTTCCCCTGTGTGGGCTTAGCTGTGGTTTAGTTTTAAAATAAATAAAGCTGCTTTATTCAATGCTTCCATCTCTTTTCTGCCTTTCCACGTTATGTGTGCTGTGCAAGATTTCAGCTTCCTCAATCCATGAGACTTGTTGTGACTGAGCTTTGTAGGGGCTTCAGATAGATGTCAGTTTTCAAATCTGTCTCTATGCCTAGAGCTGGATGCAGCAGGTTACCCGAAATATTAGCACTACAATGCCCACATTTTCTGCTTTATGATGTTTTGTGCTTCAGAATAGATGCTTATGTCATGTTTTCTTTAGGAAATTAGGCTACATTTGATTTAGCACTTAAAGTGTTCCTGGCGATTCCTATTTAATTTAGATTCAGATAAACTCATTTATAGTATTTTAAACATCTGCTCATGTTGAATTGAAAACTATATTTTGGTGGGGGGGGGGGGGGAAATTTAAAAAAAAAAGCCCTTTTTTTCTCATCTTCCTACTCAGGATCACTAAGCTTTGTGTGCCAAGGAAAATCCCCAGTGGGACTGTCAGTGGCCCTTGGGATTTTTCTGTGTTCTGCATGTCAGAGCGGAGAGCACCGTCTGTCATCTGTCCTTTGGGCAGCTCAGGGCGAGCCAGGGGGTCTGGTTGTTGTTACGTGATGAACATGGACTGAAAAATAAAACGAGTAATAGGAGAGGAGTCACTGTTAGATCTGATTTAAAATGGGGTGAGCACAATTTATTAAGAATGTTCCATTAAAAGTTTATCCCAGGTTTTGCCATTTTGTGCCCTGTCCGTACTTGGGTTCCAAAGCCAGCTGAATGTTGTGTTACGGTTGGGGAGACAGGGTTTTACTGTGCAGCATTTGAACTAATTACTGCAATGGAAGCTATGCAGATACAGTTACTTTTAACTCAGTTGAATAAAAAAAAATTAGATATGATTGTAAATGACATTTTCAGAAGAGGATGGAAGTTTGGGGTCCGTTGCTTGTGCAGACAAAGTATTTTGCTTTTCTAAGAAGTGCATGCAACAGCTTCTCCCATTTCACTCTACTCATACTTTGCATTTGTAATCTATGTAAACACTGAACTGATTTTGCACCTAATTATGCATTACCCAACACAGCCAAAAATGTTTTCTGTTTTTAATAAGTACTGAATTGAAGCTGGTCGAGTATGTTGGCTACAGTACGTAATAACACCAGCAATCTCCTCCCACCCCATTAAGGATATTATTTAAAAAAAACCAGCAACCCAAAACAAAACAACCTCCTCATGCCATTGGTTATACTGATCAGAGCTGTGCATTTTTCAGGTCATGTGTATGGTTGCAGTTGGACAGAAGTTCTGTGCTTGTTAAAAACAAATTTGAGCCATTATCCTCCAATTAATATTTCCTTCCTGGTGGCCGGAGAAATTTTGTTGATCAGGGGAACTACATTTTATAAAAGATGCATAATTAAGATTTTGAAACACAAAGTATTAATTTAAAAATCATTTTCACTTTGTGGTGTCCCAGCGCTAGGGTTTGCTAGCATGGGATACCTGTGGTTCCTGTTCCTCGTGCCTTGTTTACAGTCTTTGCTCAGCTCACAGAGGAGGGATAGAAATGCTTCTGGTGGACTCAGTGCTTTTATTTCACATCTTTGCATAAATAAAGAGGAACCGATTCTTAAGAATTTTTAAAATGGATTTTCCATTTCAATCTTAACAACTCTGAAAAGGAAAGAAAATATCAGGAATTTCCGTGCGGAGTTAGTTTCCTAGAAAGTTGGAGGAAATCTGCATTTACAAAAAAAATCCCCAAACAAACAGAAGAGTTCTCTAGATTTAATCATATAAAATATTTTGCTTTCATTATTTTTCCCAAATGTTTAAGGTCTTTGCAGATTAAGTAAGACTGTGCTTATCATTATTTATTCATAGGAGCAAACTCCTTTTAGCTAAAAGAAAATGGAAAAATGCTTTTTTGTTATTTTCTTCTAGAGACAAGAATATAAAACTCTCTTCAGGGCCTGTACTCAAACTCTTGGTTTGTCTGACAGCAAAGTCCCGTTTTTTGCAGGTTTCTGTTCATTTTGTGATTTTTTTTTTCCATTCTCTTCATCTGTCCCGTTTCTTACGAGCTTTATGGCAGCAGCCTTTGGGGTTAGAACCGATTGTTCCAGTGGGTGTTGGACACTATGAGGTTATTGCGTAGTTTTTTCTCTGTTTTTTGAATCCGTGATTTGTGGAAGGCACCAGCGGGATCCCTCAGCCTCCGGAGCAGGGAAGGCGCAGCACAGGGACCCGCTGCTCCAGAGGGGGATTGCTGATTTCACATCCCCTGCACGGAATTACTGTAATCCCCACCAAAGTCACCACTTTCAGATTAGTCCGTGGTTATTGTTGAGGGAATCATCTGAGCCTCGGGAGCAGCGACTGTGCCGATGGGACAGGAAAGGAGCACCTGGATTTGCAAAGCCTTGGGAAGCCCAGGGGCTGGAGCTGCACGTGTGGTGCTTCCCAGCCACGTGTTCCTGGTGGGATCCTGCCTGGAGTAGCTGTGCTTGGCCAAGCCCAGGCACTTGGCCATTTTCTACTTTTAATATGGCCATCTCTTGGGTTTTATAGTTCTTCTCCCTCATAATTTTCTTTTCCTTGTGTTTCTCTTACTGCTCCTCAAAATCTGGTTTCTTACTTAATGAACTGTTTTGCTCCCTACTCTCAGCAATCATTCTAAGCTGTTTTGTCATCTTCAATACCACCACTTCCCTTTATTTTCTGTCTCCTAAGTGCTCCTAAATTTGAGCACTGCTTTAACCACCATCTTTGGGGGAGAGGAGAAAGGAAATGATTAAACAAGCAGCTCCCTTTCATCTCGTCAGCAGTGGTGCTGTTTCTGTGAGTACGGAGACGTCCTGGGCACTCTCTTGATCCTCCTTCCCCAGCCTGCCCTGCACAGCTCTGCTCGGGCAGCGCCGTCGCTCTCCCAGCACCCGCACATGGAGCTGAGCTTTGGGCTTTGACAAGACCTTTCATTGGAACAATGTATTTCCAGCCACTTTCAAATCCTTCTGTCAAGGCTCAAACGCAGCCCTGAGTCGCACCACCCACAGGGTTGAAAAAAATCTCATGTAACTCCTCTTATCTGATTCCTTGGTTGCCTCAACTTCTTATCTTCTGGCCTGGCCTGCTGCTGCTTTTTTCCCTTTGTTCATTCCTACTCTGCTACGATGTTCCTCGGCTCATTTCTCTGACCCTGCTGACCCTTTTAAAGTCATTTCACAGCCTGCCTTCCCCTTCCGTGTCTTACCTGGGATTCTGGTCTCCGTTTAACACCGGTGTAGCAAATCTAGATCATCAGGTAAATGTTCAACGTGCTTCCTTAGCTCTGTGCCGTAGCAGTTGGCTGTATCCAGGAATAACAGGTTGCATTCTTCCTTTCCAGCCATGGCATATAGAGGAAGGAATCCAGGTAATTTCAAGCAGCTCCGTTCACATTCTTTCAGATTTGTCACGCACTTGTCAATTATTATGGAAGAAATTCTTCCCTGTGAGGGTGAGGAGGCCCTGGCACACGGTGCCCAGAGAAGCTGTGGCTGCCCCATCCCTGGAAGTGTCCAAGGCCAGGTTGGACAGGGCTTGGAGCAATCAGGGCTAGTGGAAGGTGGCCCTGCCCATGGCAGGGGGTGGAATGAGATGATTTTTGAGGTCCCTTCAAACCCAAGCAATTCTATTTTCTCTGACTATTTAGGTCTTTCTGTGATTTAGGTCTCTTCCTGGTATCATGAGAAGACAGGTGATGAACTAAGAATGTTTTCCCTTCCTTTCTCTAAAATTCTTTCTTCTGCTTCAATTAATTTAAATTGAAAAAAAAAAAGCAATCTGGGTTGGCTTAGCACGTTATTTCTTCATCTTGCAAAATCTTCATAAGGCAGCCAAGTAATCACCTTAAAAAGCTACAGGTGAAATGTGTGAACAAGACTTTGTCAAAGAGAGAGAGAGCTTTTTCTGATCTTGGGAGTAATTTTTGCAGTATCAGAACACCTCTAATTGAAGGAGCTAATCACACCAAAATATTTGTGATTTAAATTAATTCATATTAGGCATTCGTTGTTAACAACTCGTTTGGGAGATTTGTTGCATCCATCTTCCCCACAAAAATACTCATTTTAGTCTAAAATCACAAAGAGTAGAAGCCATGTTTCAGCAGATTTAAAGTGAGTAAAAATAATTGACATCTAAAATTTGCTACTTTGATATGTGCAAGCAGTTAAGAGGAACTCCTCTGCAGATTGTCTCCTGAACAGATCCCTTGGATCAGACTGAAATACTTGTTATCAAATTCTTATCAAAAGAGACTAAGAGAAGTAATCTTGTACAGAGCAGTTGGGATGGAAAATAAATGCAAAATCTTGACCAGAGTTGAGTTCTTAACATGAGATGTGTTGTGCCTTCCAGTTTAACATCATACCCTGGCGAGCAAGCAGGTGCTCAAGAGCTTTTGGTTAATTTTTTGGGTTAGTGTCTGTGTTTGAGGATGTGACAATGCTGAAAAGGCACAGCATCACTTTTCAGTGGCTTGGGGATGAAGGGGATTGTGTGTACAAATGCAAAATGATGTTTACACCACAAGTAAAGCCTGTGAGAGGTAAGTTTCTTGACAAAACTGTCAGTTATTTAGAGATGCCCACGTTCTCTGCTAAAATATACATTAGTGGTGTTTATAATTGGCACCTAACAGTAAAAGTTGTTGTCTGTATTTGTTTCTTTATTTACAGGAAGGGTTGAAAACCTTGATGCAGTATGAATTTAGTGTGTTGTGATGTGGGTGTGTATGTAATATCTCAGGGCAGGCAGACATTTTACATTTTTTGTTGGATGCTCTTTCTTTGTGTTTCTCTGAAGAATGAGAATTGAGTCAAAATAAATGGTAAGAGTCTGCTAGATACTCTTCTGTGTTTTTTCCAAATTTGCTTTTTAGACTTTTCACATAGATTAGTGTATTTGCTCTTCTTATTTATTGCCTGCTTATTATTTTTACTGGTACACTGGGGGCTACAAAACACTTGCTCTGTTCTAAAATGAAATTGTTCAGTTATTTTAATTGAGAGTTTCGCCAGATTAAAAAGAAACCCAAACAAATTAATATGAGCATCGTCCTCCATTGTAGTGAGGAAAATTGCTGTATTATGTTAGAGAATGTACTCTAAATTTTAGCAGAATGTAGTGTTGTAACTAGTGATGTAAAACAGTGCTTAATAGAGGGCTTTTGCAGTGCTTGAACCGTGGACTCATTTTTAACCTTGGATCCTTTCAGATCTCAGCCACAGTGGATTGGGAGACCATTATGAGAATTCCCACTGGGGACAGCAGCCCACTTTCAGGAGTGAAGGCAACTGCAGCTGGGATAAAGTGATAATAGACAGGACTGACAAGGAAGCGTGGCCTTCCATTACCGGAGCTGAGACTGAGTCTGCCTCAGAATGTACTACAGACACTGACTCTGCCTCCAACTGTGGCTCAGAGAACAGTAGCATGGCTACAGGGAGTGCCCAAGGCAACTTCACTGGACATACAAAGAAAACTAATGGCAATAATGGCGCCAACGGAGCACTCGTCCAAAGCACTTCTAACCAGAGTGCCCTTGGAGCTGGTGGAGCAAACGGCAACGGCGGCTCGGCCAGGGTGTGGGGGGTGGCTGCGGGCTCCAGCTCTGGCCTAGCTCACTGCTCTGCCAGTGGTGGGGATGGCAAGATGGACAACATGATGGGAGACGGTAGAAGTCAGAACTGCTGGGGTGCTTCCAACTCGAATGCTGGCATTAATCTTAACCTTAACCCTAATGCCAATCCAGCTGCCTGGCCTGTACTTGGACATGAAGGAACTGTGGGAGCAGGCAACCCTTCCAGTATTTGCAGTCCAGTCAGTGCCATAGGTCAGAACATGGGCAACCAGAATGGGAACCCAACAGGCACCTTAGGTGCTTGGGGAAACTTGCTGCCGCAAGAGAGCACAGAACCACAAACGTCCACTTCTCAGAATGTGTCTTTCAGCGTACAACCTCAGAACCTTAACACTGATGGACCAAATAACACTAACCCCATGAACTCTTCACCAAACCCTATCAATGCAATGCAGACAAACGGACTGCCGAACTGGGGGATGGCCGTGGGCATGGGGGCCATCATCCCGCCCCACCTGCAAGGCCTTCCTGGTGCTAACGGAACAGCGGTTTCTCAAGTCAGCGGGGGCAGTGGTGAAGGAATGGGCAGTTCAGTGTGGGGGATGTCCCCAGGTAATCCTGCCACAGGAAACAGCAATTCTGGGTTCAGTCAGGGGAATGGAGACACTGTGAACTCAGCATTAAGTGCTAAACAAAACGGATCCAGCAGTGCTGCGCAAAAGGAAGGAAACGGAGCGAACGCTTGGGATTCGGGGCCTCCCTCTGGCCCCGGGGTCCTGGCGTGGGGCAGGGGCGGCGGCGGCGGCGGGGTTGGCAGCGTGCATTCTGGAGCGTGGGGCCACCCCAACCGCAGCGCCAGCAACGGTGTCAACGGGGAGTGGGGCAAGCCCCCAAACCAGCATTCCAATAGCGACATCAATGGGAAAGGATCAACAGGGTGGGATAGCTCGAGTGTTACCAGTCCGAATCCTGCCATGCAGCAGGGCAATGAACAAATGAACTCTTGGGCCAAAGCTGCAGCATCTGGCACCACAGCTAGTGAAGGAAGCAACGACAGCAGTGGGAGTCAAAATGAAGGCAGTACTGGGAGGGAGGGGGCTGGAGAGGGCAGGAGGAGAGACAAAGGGATGATAGACCAAGGGCAAGTTCAGTTGCCAAGAAATGACCTTGACCCCAGGGTCCTGTCCAATACGGGGTGGGGACAGACCCCTGTAAAGCAAAACACTGCCTGGGAATTTGAAGAGTCCCCAAGGTCTGAACGGAAGAATGACAATGGAACAGAGGCCTGGGGTTGTGCAGCTACTCAATCTTCAAACTCAGGGGGGAAGAACGATGGGTCCATCATGAACAGTACAAATACCTCTTCAGTATCTGGGTGGGTCAACTCTCCACCGGCAGCTGTTCCAACAAATACAGGTTGGGGAGACAATAACAACAAAGCACCAAATGGCCCGGGGGGGTGGGGAGAGTCAGCAAGCTCTACTACTGTTAATAATGCTGCTGCTGCCAAAAGCGGCCACGCTTGGAGTGGGACCGCAAATCAGGAGGACAAATCACCTACCTGGGGTGAACCTCAGAAACCCAAATCTCAAAACTGGGGAGATGGACAGAAATCAAATCCAAGCTGGACTTCAGGAGGTGGAGACTGGACAGATTCATCATCTGTTCCTGGACACTTGAGTGATGGGAAGAAGAATGGATCTGGATGGGATTCTGACAATAGATCGGGGTCTGGCTGGAACGATTCCACAAGGTCTGGGACCAGTGGGTGGGGAAATGGCACAAACAGCAAGGCTAATACAGGTACAAGTTGGGGGGAATCTTTAAAGCCAAGCCCCCAACAAAATTGGGCTAATAAACCCCAGGACAACAATGTGAGTAACTGGGGAGGAGCTGCTTCTGTAAAACAGACGGGGTCAGGGTGGGTTGGTGGGCCAGTGCCAGCCAAACAAAAAGAGAACTGTGAGGCAACTGGCTGGGAAGAGCCATCTCCACCGTCCATTCGCCGCAAGATGGAAATCGATGATGGTACCTCAGCTTGGGGCGACCCAAATTACAACAACAACAAGACTGTAAACATGTGGGATAGAAATAATCCTATAATTCAGAGCAGTACCACAACCAACACCACCACCACTAGCACCATTATCAACACCAACATGGTTGAACCTCAGCCATCGCACCAGTCAAGTGCCCAGCCGAACCGGTCCCCGCTGCTTGGCCCAGGTATGACAAGAGTTTTGTGGAATACTTCATTAAATGGGTCTATGAGATACTTTATACCAATTGCTGAATGCTGTCTGTCCTATCAGTGTGTTATGGTAGAAATCCTGTATTTATGTCACAGAATAGGAATATTCCTTTACTCTGAAGCAGTCTTGTCTTGAGGACGGAATCCATGGAACCTGACACAAATTTCCGTAGTCCAAGGGAATGTAAGAAAGGCTTGAAACAGTATTTGGTCAACAGCGTGGTAGGTTCTTAGATTGTGGATCCATATTTATTTTAACATCTCTTCCACAGTTACTTAACACCTTTTAATTCAACCATTTGAGAGGCTGGGGGTTCTGGCAGACCTTTTCTCTGTTATTTGTCTGCTGTCCCCACTGCGCAGGCTCGGTGTGTTTAGACAGTCTGCATCTGTTTCTTTTCTGCAAAACATCTCTTGGCAACAGATGTTTGTTAACAGTGGCATGAATTTAGGCTGTTGCTGTTTCTTTGTCTAGTTTGTTGTCTTTTATGAAGAAATGGTTTTCTTCTGTACCTCAGGGCTCAGGCACGGGCAGCATTCTGGATTTTGTGTGGTTCTCAAAAAGCAGGACTGGTTCAAGATGTTAATATTCAGGGTGGCTGCAGTTAGGTTATCCTAACTTCAGCTGTGTTTCAAAGACAAGTTTTTAGGCATTTAGGAATTTTTCTAATCAAAGGCAAGGTGCTGTTGTAGACAAACAGCAAGAAATAAAAATGAGAAAAATGCTTAAAAGAGAAGTATTTAAATAAAAGTTACACTAGCAGCCCATATCTGTATCATAACCACAGTCCTCTCCAAAATAAATCTAATCAATCTAATTTCAAATTCTCCATCTGAGTTTTGTTTCCAAGTTTTTGTTTCATTGTGGTCATGGCTAAGCACCGACATTTTAACCACGTTTTTCTCCAAGTGGGATTTGTTCTCTCATTTCCATCATTTTTCTCTTTGATGTTTTGGAATGATTCAAATTTGCTCTAATGTTTGTGTAAAAATAGTCTTGTGTTCCCCACTCTGGTCAAATATTTTAACAGTAGAAGATACCTGTTTTAATAAAATAACGTGTGCTCCAGAAGGAGAAATCTTTAAATGGCTTTGTACTTGGTCAGCCCAACATATGTGACTTATTTCATCCATATTTACAACTTTACCCATGAAACAAGAATTCAGATTCCTGAATTGTAATGGAAGTATCATGAAAGTGGATTTTTGGTTGGGTTTGGGTGAGGTTTTGTTTTTCATTAAGGTGATTTTTAGAAAATTACATTGGTGCTTGTAAAGCTATTCATATGCAGCAATGCATTATTAATGTTATTCAAATAATTAACACCTTGTAGAGGAAAACTTCCAGTCCTGAGCCCTTCAGATTTTGAAAATGGAATTTAAAAGCTGGTGTTAATCTGCAGCAATTCCTTTGGAGAATGGACAGTAGCAAAGGAAGGGTTTCTTTAAAGCAGCATGTTCATATACTCAGAAAAGTGCCTATGAACACGAAACCAACCTCCTCAAGCTGCTCCCTGACCAGGTTAAAGTGAGTGCTGGGCTTCTTGAAAAATGTGAGTTAGAAAGATTCTAAGATCTTTTGAGATAAGCAAGTCTTTTATCTTCGCTCTTTTTTTTAATTTTCCAAGATAAGCAAAGCCAGCTCTCTGAATATACTTAAGTCAGCATGCAAGAAAGTATGAAATGAGTAGTCATGAAGACAATTTTAAATATAGTTCTGATATTAAAATTTAGATCAAATTGTAGCAGCCATAAATTATGCCTTACGTTAGGTATTTTTGCTCCATAAACTTAATACAGTACAAGTATAAAGGCCAAACATGGCAATATTTGGAAGGATTATTGTCTAAATGGAAGCGAGGAGCAGCCCCTTGTGTCTTGAGCTCTGCCCATGTTTACTTGTGGCTGTGCCAGAGAGGGACCATTCCTGTGCTTATCTCACACACAGAGAGCAGCAGTGCAATTCCAAGTGATCCCAGTGCCTGCCCTCCGGAGTGCAGGAGGCCCCGTTTTCCCAGTGCAGGCAGCACATGGCAGCTGCAGAGCAACGTCCTCGTGGTCTGCGTGGAAATGTACACAGACCTGCAACAGCTACAAATCATCTCCCATCTGGGACAGCCAGAACATGGGAAGCAAGGAGTGAATGTCTTCCCTCCCACGCAGACAGCACTTTGGAGTTGTGCTGTTTAACTCTTTTCCTAACCCAATTCCCTCTCCCCTTGGCTGTGCATTTCCAGCCTCTGCAGTGAGAGACAAGAATCCTGTAACCAGAAGACTTCTGTAATCCACAAGTTCATCCAGTGGCATTTCCATGCAAAGCATGGTTGTGTCATTAGAGCCTGTGCCGTAGGGCACAGTTAAGTGCTCATCTAAAATCCTACAACTCTTGAACTATGAAGTTACCATGGGCATTTTGTCACCTGCGTGGGTCATGACGTGCTCTGCCAGTCACACTGGGAATATAATGAATAAGGAATCACGGATTGCAGATGGAAGTTGTCACAGTCACGCATCCTGGAAGCAAAGAAGTTTAATTTTTAGATTTTAATTTTGCTGCCCAGCACTAGTTAGGGGTTCACAAAGGATTAACAGTCCCTTTTGGGGTTGAAGTTTATGCTTTATTAGTTGGAAATAGAGGCCAAGTTACAGTCTTGTTATTCGAGTTGTCACCCATCCCCAGAAGTTCTCCAGATCCTTTGAAGGCAGAACTTAAAAGCCGTTGATGGGAAGCAGATGTTGGTACACACTTGATGAAAATGAAGAACGCTCTAAGGAGTTTCATTTTCCATTGGAAAAGAAGGAAAAAAAAAGAGGGGGGAAAAGGGATAGATAATGTGATAGATATAGTCCTTTCTGGTTGTAGGAGATTGTTCCCAAGGCAGTGGTGAATTACTTACATGAGCAGAAAGCTTGTGGGTTTGAGTTAGATTGGGGTTTAATCTAAATTACTTGTGCTTAATTCTTCCTAGCATATCTAATTCATGCTGCTTTGATACGAGGAGAGTAAGAAGCGAGAAAAGGTTTTGCAAACAGAAATGATTAAAAGTGATTTTTGGATCCCAAACAGCATCAGATCCTTCCTCCAAGTGCTGAGGAGTGGGCTTGATGCTTTCCTGTTTTCATTAGGTCAGGAGAGCCTGGCAGGGTTCCAGCCACCATCCTCCAGCTGAGGAAAGAAACAACAGAAGATAACATCGGCTTCCCTGTGGAGATTGTAGGGCACAAATTAAGGTCTTTGTGGTTACTAGAGAGCGAGGAGCTTAAGTTTTAAAAACCTGAACTTGGGTCTAAGTTCTGAAAGCTCCAAACGTCTCTGTTCCTTTTATAATCCTGTGCCAATAAGTGGCAGCTCACGTGATGGTGTTTTCCTTACTTTGAACTTCCATCAGAATGGATTTGAAAGCACCTCAGCTTTGGGCTCCTTTAGGATGCTCATGTGAAAACCTAAAACCCTGTGGTGGGTGCTCAGCCCACAAACAGCCAGGTTTTGGGGGGCAGCCAAGTGATGCTGAGAGAGCTGCCCTCTTTTCACACAAGGGTGACCTCACTTGCTGAAACCCGAATTAGAGCTTTTTTGAATGCTCAGTGATGAACTGGAATCCCTTTCAGAAAATCAGGATTTGAAAGGTTAAGGGTTGTAGGTGGTTCTTGAATGTATATATAAAACCCAGAATAACTAGTGTGTAATTAGTAAACAACCTCTTTTCTACCTAATTTCTTTTTTTATCTGTAGAAGGTTCTAATATTTTGGTTTGTCTGTGTTGTAGTCGTGCTCTGGTATTTATCACGGACCAACAACTTAGAGGAAAACAATTTCTGCCATCCAAATGGCTATAGGGTTATTTTGAGGGAAAACAACTGCATCCTGCCACAGCTTAGTTAACATTTCACTTTCCCTTGAGGATTTCCTGTTGGCTGTGGCCCAATGTTAATTATGTTTTTATTTCTAGAAAACAAAGCTCTGCCAATGTGTCCATGTTTATTGCTCACTGTGATCTTTTCATTTCTTGCAGTTCTAACAGTGTTTAAAAACTTCAGTACTAAAACCTCACTTTCTTGCCAAAGCAGCCTTTAAATGGAGCACGTTCTGTTGCGAAACAACATCCATGCAGATCTGGGTGGGTTTTAAGGAGCTTTTTACCAGGAGAGCCTAAATCTATTATTGTCATCAGAAAATAGTAAGTTTTCTCCAAGCACAATATTTGAAAACGTTTGGCAGGTTCAGGTTTTGAGACCACTCAAAGGTCTTGGTTTGCCTTCCCAACAGCCGTGGAGAGTTTTGCATCATTCATTCAAAAATGTAACTTTATTCACCTTTAAACTTCCTAAAACAGAATCATATGGAGTCATATGAGAAAGGTAGCACAGAAATAGTAGCATTGAGACAGCAGTATTTACACACAGGGAAACAAGTTTGCAACTGAGAAGTGCTCCAGAATTTACAGACAGAGTAGTTTTTGCAGTGCACAGGTTATTTCTCCAGAAGCCTTCGGGTTTTATTTACTAATTTCCTGCACTTAATTCTATCTGTTAAGATAGTCTGGAAAACTTTTTGTTGATTTATTTTGTTTGCTTTATGTACTTTTATTATTCTCTTTTAGTAAAGGCTGGTTCCCCCATTATTTGTAATCCCATAGTATTTCCTGCTCAGTGCGTTTAAAAGCACTTAAAATAATTTGGACATTACACATCTGTGGCCTTCAGTTGTTGAATTGATAGTGAAGAGCAACAGAGGAACCAGGTTTTTTGAGGTTTTTATTCTATAACATAGCACACTTTGGCTTTTTAATATATGAATTGTGTTTTAAGGATGATTTCATAAATTGAATTAGGTAGAATTTCCAGTAGAGGTTGTATGAAGTCAGGGAGATGTTAGTGCTCTGCACTGCCTCTGTTTGCAGTCTGGTTGGTGCTGTAGAGATGTTTTCTGTTTCATTTGCCTGCAGTTAATCTTTTTCAGCTGCCAATATGATTAAATACACGCAGTTGTCTGCCAGTTGCCTCCTGAGTAGTGAGGCAGAAATTCAAATAAAGCCTCCCTTAAATAAAGTTGGCTTGAAGATACAAGCAGGAACCTTGAAAGAAGCATTTCAGGTGCAACACCAAGGAAGCTGTAATGTTAAGTACAGGTTCATTTAGGTACATCTGTGGATCTGCCAGTTTATCTTCTTTACACACCTTAAAATAACCAGAAATGTAAGATACGTTGATCGAGCCTAAACCACGGGATTTTTGTTTCAAATGGAAATCACTTGAATGAAACAGAGGCATTTTGGGTTATTTCAGGAGCTTGCTTTTTCACTCAGTGCCTCTTGCTGCTAGAGAAGGAGTTTTATGAAGCTACAATAAGCCAGTGGAGAGTTTGGCCCTGGGTTGTGCCATCTGCACTTGGATCAGTCTGAGAGAGCTGCAGTGGCTGTAAGGAATAGAACCTAAAATAAATATGTAATGCAGGAACACTGGAGCAGTGGGCAGCTCTGGGCCCATCTATTTGATTTTTTTTCTCTGCCAGGCAGTGTCTGAGTTGTTATTGACAATGGATGCTGCTGCAGTTTCTGGTAACGGGAATTCTGTGAAAATCAGTGACTTCTGCAAGGACTTGTTGCTCAGTGAAAAACTATTGCTTGGTTTGTCCAGTGTATTTCAAGGTACTCTTAGACACAGCTCCCTTGCCATTGCCTACCTATTCTAGGTGTCAGTTTGTGGAGAAAATGTTGTTCCTGCTTTTTGAAACCTTTCCAGAGTATATTTACGGATACCATTGTGGAGCAAAAAAAGGAAATACTGCTGTGGCAAAGCAACATCTGCTCATTCACTTAGAAAATACTCATCTTAATAACGTTCATCTCCAGTGAAAAGAGAACAAGTTCCTGATTTAGCAGCCTAATTACCAGTGGAAGTTTTAAGCAGACTGAATTCTACAACATTTGTTGAGATCTCAGCTGTCATGTCATGGGGTGTAATTTTTTTTACAATTGTAGAAAAATAGGTTAGTGTCAGGTGTCTTTAAGAACTTTGTTTTCTTGCTTGTTGTTCCTCTCTTTTGTGCATGTTTAAAAAGTACCTTGAACTCCATCTGTGATCCAAGTCCTCTCTCCAGAAAATCTCTGGTAACAATGGTTGTAAATTCAGTTTACCTTTTGCTGTGTTGGTCAGTGTTGCTGTGTAGGCTCAGGAGCCCTGTGGCTGTTCCTGCCACGTTCAGCTGCAGGGCTAAAATCGTGTCAGATGGATTTAAGCGCATTACATTCAAGCCGAGCCAGACTAAGGCTGTTTCTTTGGAGTAGCTTACGTCTTTCAGTGAGTTAGTGTAATACTCTGTAGGAAAACAGTGGCTTCTACCTGCCATTCCCCATGGTTTGATTATGGATCCTAATTGCAGTCTTGATTAGTTCCCCTTAAAATAATATTTATTATAATGTAGAGGGTCGGTGATGAGGGATAGGTAGGTAACCATGAGCTTTAAGGAATAAATTCAGCAAAAATAATCTTCACTGAAAGTGGGAACAATCAAACAGCATCTTAACTGCCAGGGCATGAAAAAAGAGATTTTATAGTTTCTAAATAGTGAAAAGGAATTAAAATAGGTTAAAATCTTTCAGTGAAGCAAGGCCCAACTCACACTGGGGTCTTGGTCTCTGGAGTGCTGGCCCTGGGCAGTTGTGAGCAGCTGCTCCTTGGGACCAGGTGTGGTGCTCACTTGGCAGCCTGGTTGCTTCTGGCTGTGTAGAAAAACCTTTCTGTATGACAACTTGGCATTAGTATTGAATTAAGAAAAAACTCTTTATACCAAATTTAAGGGATTTTTTTGACACACTTAACTAGAATCACGGTGTGTACTTACTGGTTCACGCTCTTTCCAGAGAAACACTTCAATAAAATTTAAAGTTTTTTGAAATTATTGGCCGAAGAAACCTTTCCTCTCATCGCTGTTCTCCTTGCCTTGCTCCAGCAGGCTGGGGAGAGATGCCTGCTGTCCACACCAAGAGCGAAGCTTCCTGGGGAGAGCCCTCCTCCCCTTCTGCTGCAGTTGATAATGGCACTTCGGCGTGGGGGAAGCCCCCCAGCAGTGGGACCGGGTGGGGAGAGAATCCTGCCGAGCCAGCAGGGACCTATGGAAGAACAAACGCTCCAGCTGCTGCCCCAGCACTGTGCAAACCAGGTACACATGGGAGGGCCACTGTCCTGGCAGGGGAGGGGGGTTTGCTTCTGCCACTTCTGCTTTTCCGTGCATTTCAGTCACAGGCTGCCTTCATGATTTCATTCTCAAAACTGCATTAGCTGTCACAAGGCCACGTTACTCCAAACACACAATTAATTCAAAAATATGAATACAGTGCATCAATCTGTAAATTTAAAGGAGAGTAGTTTTGTGTGTTTGGAAGGCAGCATAGTAGAGGTGCAGGAAATTGTGAAACTGCGGAACGTGACTTGGACTTAAACCCTTGGTGTCTAAAAGAAACCTGTATTGGGATGAGAAGCAGTGGAGAACAGTCAAGATAGAATTGATTCTGGTAGGAAAAGCAACATCTGAGAACAACTAATCATAACAACGTCAT
The DNA here is from genome assembly GCA_013397115.1 of Edolisoma coerulescens. NCBI lineage: Eukaryota > Metazoa > Chordata > Aves > Passeriformes > Campephagidae > Edolisoma > Edolisoma coerulescens. The sequence continues at coordinate 1,076,996 of VWZW01002363.1, forward strand.
GTTGGGTTAAACTGAGTGAGTGGGTGTTTTCTTCAGCCATTAAAACCATTGCCAGGTTCAGGAACATCCTGCACTACTTCCTGCTTCGTGATTCCTAACTCACGGTATTTGATAAATATCCTCCATCTCTGAATGTCCTGAGGGCCACAGTGATTGCTTTAGACTCCTGTTTTGGCTGTGGAGGCTGCCTAGAGTTTCACTTCTGCAAAATACCGTAGTGAGACATAGTTAGAAGTCCCAGAAAACATAAAAGGAGGAGTGAGAGCTCTTAAGATGAGTAATCCCAGCTTTAAACAGAGTAAACAGAATAAAATGGACTGAGGCGACACAACCTTGTCACTGAATATAAAGTGTTCCCTGCAGCCCACGAGCTCCTTTCAGATTCCATTCTTCGAGATGGGAATGACTTTCTGAGCATTAATGACTTCGAAATTTGGGCTTGTTCGTGGAAGAATGTGTCAGGTAAAATGGTGAGATTCACTGAAAGCAAAATAGCCCTTAACAAGTGTGTGCTCATACTTTGGTTCCTTGTTCCTAGGAGAGTGGAGTGGCCATGACCACAGATCTTACTGGTTCTGGGAAAAGCAGGACTTGATGGATTTTTTCTTCTCGAAGTATTTAGAGAACTTTCCTTTTTTTTGCTAGCTTCAAAGAAGGCATTCTTATCATTTTAATGCCAATTAAGCTATTTGATGAACCTCTTTATCTCTTGAAAATACTCATGTTAGCACACTGGATACGGCACAAGAGGATATTTCTGTAAAATTTTCAGGAAACTGAATAAGACTCTTCTTCTCCCTCTCTTCCTCCAGCTTCAAAATCTATGCAAGAAGGCTGGGGCAGTGGTGGGGATGAAGTGAATCTCAGTACTAGTCAGTGGGAAGATGAAGAAGGAGATATGTGGAATAATACTGCTTCACAAGAGAGCAGCTCCTCCTGTAATTCCTGGGGGAATGCCCCAAAGAAAGGACTTCAAAAGGTAAGACAAAAACAAAGACACTCTCCAGCAAGAGTGGAATTAGTATAACGTTTGTAGAATAAGTTGTCACAAATTTGCTGGTGCATTACACCTGAAATTAGAACCTCTGACACCTGAACACAAGCACAGCTTGCCACTACAGTGGTTCAAGTACAGCCTACCTTGTTTCCAGGGGAAAATGGGAGATCCTTGAATTTAGGCATGTCAGATGCTTCGGGAGTTTTGTTGTTGCCTTTGTTTTCTCTAAGTTTTATAAGCTTCCATGTATTCTAAAGAAATGATAATGTATTAACTGAAAGAGGAAAAGGTGTTAAGGGGGCTTTCAGACACTTGCCATGGTGGTGGAAAAGCAAACAGTAGTTTGTGATGGAGTTGTTTAACAAAAAAAGCTGTTTTCTATTTGTGAGGACGGTGTGTGTGTGTGAGAGAGCAAAGCGAACTTGTGTTAATGCTGCACTCAACCGAGAACGTAGACAATTGTGTGAGGAAATTTTCCATTGCACAGTCTTTATTTCAGGACAAGGCCAGGCTGTAACTTAAAGGAATTGGGAATGCATTTAGCCACTTTGTTTGTTATTCCATTAGCCAACAGTTAGGCCGGTGATTTGATCAAGTATGGTTGTTTCTTGTACTGTCCGCAGCCCAAAACAAATCCGCGCTTGTCCCTTGGTACTTTCTGGAGAACTGAAAGGAAGAGACTTCTTAAGGATTTTGTGATAGAAAAGCTGCACAGAGATCTTTTAAAGGTGTTTATCTAGACGCTCTTGTTTGTTTTTAAGAAAATACACTGAGTAACATTCTTAACTTCAAGGATGCAAACTTGTTTTTGGGAATGTTTTTCAGGAAGTGTTGTACTATTTCAGCTTTATTTCATTATATTTTTCTGCCAAGGATTAAAATGAAATACGTAAATTCAAAGGTGGCTTTAATTCAGTGGCCAGCAAATCAAATACTAAATAGTACACTGAACACCTATTCAGCTGAGATAAAATTTTACACTTTTGGGGGAAGAGAATCGTAGTCGCGTTGCTCGGAGGGTTCTTCAATACTTTCTGAATTAATGTACTAATACATCTTTCAGTAGCATGTGTTATTAATAAAAACCACTTACCATTTCTTTTATGTACATCTCACTACAATGAACGTGGAAACCAGCCCATTAATGGAATCTCCCATTTATTTACTAAGGGCATGAAGACATCTAGCAAGCAGGATGAGGCCTGGATCATGAACCGTCTGATAAAACAGCTCACAGACATGGGCTTCCCTGTGAGTAGTGCTCAGCCAGCACACTGTGCCTTAGCTTTTAGCTTGTAGCTCTGACTGTGGCTGTTTCAGACTGTAGCTACACCAAGATCTTCAGTCTTCAGGCTGGGAAGTAGCTCTGACCTGCATTTAAACACATCCTGTAGTTTCAGAAATCTTCTCTAAACCTATAGAATGCTCTGAGATGAACTGGGGATACTTTCCATTCCACTTCTAATATTCTGAAGTTCATAGTTTTATAACAACAGGTGTTACTTTGAACTGCAGTAATAATTCCCTCCCGTTCTTCTTTTTTTATTAAACAGGTGAAATGAGAGTATAGCTGGGTTGTTTCTTAGAGAAAGTCATATCATTGTGATATTTGAGTTGTTCATGGAAAACAGGAGGACATTTAAACACAGCAGTGTGTTTCACCTTGTAGAGCCGGTACTTCCTTGACAAACTGAAATACCTGAGTTGTGGGAATTGCTGGAAGCAGAAAAAACCACACACAGACATTATTTAGGCTGCCGAATAAATATTAAACCCAGTATTTAAGAGATGTGTCTGTTTTCTCAGATTGCTTTGAAATCATATGAATGTGATTACTTTTCCTCTTAAAATGATTCCTGTTTTTGACAGAGAGAGCCAGCAGAAGAGGCCTTGAAGAGCAACAGTATGAATCTCGATCAGGCCATGAGTAAGTATCTGTGTAAGTAATTTTTTCGTCTTTAAAGCAGCACAGGAACCCTGCATGATTCTGATTATGTCCAGACCAATTGGATAATATTTATTTTCTTGCTTTGCTTTTGTAAGCAAGATGTATTTCTCTGAACTGCTGTTGGCAACTTGACTCTCCCTGCCTCACCTTTTCCAATATATTTGCCCTTTCTGTGCAGGTGCTCTGCTGGAAAAGAAGGTGGAAATGGACAAGCGTGGAATGGGAGTGACCGACTATAATGGAATGGTCACCAAACCCCTTGGCTGCCGCCCACCACCAATCTCCAAAGAGTCTTCCATGGACCGCCCCACCTTCCTTGACAAGGTAAGTTCAGAAATCTGCACAAGACAGAATGTGCACAGTGTAGAAATACTGGTGATTTCCACTGTCTGCTTAGAAAGCATAGAAAGAAATGTGACAGATATGGCTTTACTCCTTTTCTTGTCTTTTTTCAATCTTGTGGGGAGCTCAGTCCTTGTGGAAAGGATCAGTGATTTCATTCTCACATAGCATTAAAGAATGGTCATCCCCAGTTTCACACTTCAACACTTGCTAAGGAATCAGTAACGCAATGGAACTAGAAATGGAAAAAAAGGAGAATGAAAAATGAAGCGCAGAAGTCTTGTCACCTGTGAGAGTCCAGTCAGTGACCTGTGCCCAAATTCACGATCAGGCAGGACCAAGGCCAAAATCTTCAAGAATTAGGCTCTTAATTTCTCTTCTTGTAGTTTTGAGAGATTTCTTTTAGTTTCTTAGAGATTTCAGTGAAAGTTCAGTATCTAAAGAGGAATGAGGAGCTGAGGTATTTTTGTTAAGTCTTAGAGCAGACATGCACAGTCATAAATAGCTTCTCCAATGAGTTCCCCTTTCTGTGATAATATATGACAAATTTTCCAGCACCATTTAATGACTGAGGAAAAGGCTCCAGAAGTTTGTGGTGTCCAGGATTCAAAGTGACTAAAGAAAAGAATATATGGAAAAGTGCAGCCAGATCTTCAGTGGGAAATAAGATTTACAGCCTGACAGAAAATCCTGCAGAAACTCAGCAAATCACCTAAGAACCCCTCTGAAAAGTATTGATAAGGAAAGAAGAATCTCAGATATCAGTCTGTATTTCACAGGTTATGTAAAGGTTCATACAGATGGGTGGTGGAGGGTTCTGAGCACAGAAATCAGTGCTTTTGACAAACTGTGCTGAAACCAATTTGTTTCACATGAGCTGTGTACAGGGTGTGAGGCAGTAATGATATCCACTCATCTGAAGTTCATTCTTAGCCATGGCAGACTTTAATGAATATGTTAATTGAAGGCCCAGAAAGGTGCATGCCTGCCAGTTAGCCTTTCCTTGTCTTGGTTAACAATATCTTCAGCAGTAAAATTCTTGCCAGAGAGAGAGGTGCGTTATGTGCAGCATGATGCATAATTCTGGAAACATATGTTAAACACAACTATTGAGAAGGGAGTACTAAAATCATTAATATTCATACAGCAAGTAAAATCTATCAGTCTAGGCATAATCTGTCACAGTGACTTTCCTCTAACAAAGGAAATAATCCCACACTGTATTTGTTAGCTATCACAGTGTTGAGCAACTTGCTAAGTGAATTAAATAAATATAGTTTCTACTCTAAGAACAGATTTTTTTTTTCCCCCAAAGAAATTCTTTCCACATTTACAGCTCCTGCTAGTACAGCAACTCCTCCAAAACCTTTTTGCCCTTCGAGGTACTGTTTCAGAGCATGAGAGTGGAGCTGTCGTGTTTCTGCTTAGGTCATCCTTGGTGAGGAACAAGCTCTCCACAGAGCTGGACAGAGCACTCCAGCCAACATTCCTTGGTTTACTTACTGCCTTATCAAGCTGTCATCCTTTTGTTGGCTTTGCTGAGTCTTCAATAAGTTCTGCAAGGTTCTTCTTCATGAAGTTGGAGTTGGGTTGGTGTGCTCCTTGTTGCCACTCTCTCACTGGCTCTCTCAGCTCACCTGCACTGAGACTCCATCATTTTGCTCTAAACAGCTAAAGCCAGCACTTACTATTTTTTTAAACTTTATGCATTTGAGGAGGGAAGATTTCCAGCCCTGACATTTGCTTCTGGACCCACTGAACTCCCTGTTCTCTCTGGATCAGGAGTGGTCTGTGCAATTCAACATCACCTTTGAGTGTTTGCTTTCCCTGCTTGCTGCAGGTGCTCTTTATTCCGTGTCACACCGAGTCAATCTTTGGCACTCGGTGCTTTGTTAATTTATTATTTCTCAGGGTGTTATCTTGACCTCTAGCACCATGAAAGAAGAAGGGAGGAAATCCAGTGACCTTGAGGGAATAAAGATCCAGCCCTGATACGTGATCTCAACCACATTATCTTACACTTGGTGGCAGGCGTGCTGTGCTTAGGTGTCAGGTTTGCCTGAAGATGTTACCTGGTGTCTTGTGGAGCCATCAGATTTGTCAGAAAAACATGTCAGATTTTCCTGGAAGCATCCTTAAAATACCACAAATAAGCCTAGAGAAGGGATTTTTTTTCAAGTGTACAGTTTGGCTTGGGACTCTGAAATCCTCACCTTGCAAATGAAGTCTCCTTTTCCCTACCCTCCCAGTCAGTGATCAGCTCCTCTTCTCTACTACTGCAAAATCCAGGTCTGCAAGCCTTGATGCCTCTTAGCTGCAATCCTGTTCTTCCAAAAATCTTCTGACTAGACCTTTTCCTTGTTTCTGATTTGAACACAGTGTTTGTTGGTTCTTTTCAACCTCATCCTTCACATTTTGAGCCCAGTAATCTCTGGTAACTGTGATTGGTTTTTGTCTTTGGGACAAGAAGTAGGATATTGTATTATCATGGAGAAACTCTTTTGCAGATGTCACAATTAGATAATGATCACTAGGATTTTAAGGTTAACTTTTAAATTCTTCTTTCCTCCATCTCTGCTACCTGTGATCCAATGACTGAAACCATTTTCATCATCCCTTGTATGATGAGCACTTCTTTGAATATTGCATTTCCTCCAGGTTTCTTTTGCCTAATTCCTATTTGATTTGAAGAGAACTTATTTTTAGAGGAGATTTTAGGACTTTAACTTCCTCTTTTAGGAAAGGATTTTTTTTCCCAATATTTTTTTTTAAGAAGTCAGTGTGTATTTTCTGCCAGCTGCTTCTGTAACTGACTTTGTATAAAGACCTCTGTCAGATTCATCAGCCTCTCATCTGTCTGTTGAGACATTTTGATTCATGAAGTGGCAGTTGTTGGCAGGTGACTGCCAAAGTGTCCAGGCATCCTCTGCTAAATTGTCCACATCTCACAGGGCTAAAAATCTTTGAGTAATTCCGCTTGCATTCTGTCACATTTGGTACTTGAGACTATTGTGAGAGACCTCCCAAAATCCTAAAAAACACTGGTGTGGTGCTTTGTGGTAGATAACTGTAGTAGGAAACACTGCTACCAGTAGGATTTTATGGGTGTGTCAAGTCCCTTCAGAAAAGTTAAAAGCAGTGCTGGATTGAGCATTAATGTGATGATTCAGTTTTTAATTGAGTAGCCTGAGGAAGAAGTATAACATAAATCTGTAAGAAAATCACTGAAGAGGAAAGGTTAGGTAGAAAAGATTGTTCTTCAGGAAACAATTATTACATAAAGGATCCTGAGAAACAGTGGGTCAGAAACCACTGTGAGCAGTAAAAATGTCCTCTAGTCTGGCTTGAAAATGGCTAAAGGGTGCTTTAATTTGATAAACTAAAATACTCCGTGTTAAATGAATTGATTTTAGTTCAGTTATAGAGCACAGATTTGTGCAGCACAATGCAACAAGTTCAAATTCAATAAAATAGAACCAAGTGAATATGAACAACGTGTTATAAACTTACACAAAAGCCATTTGCTGCAGTTCAGCCAAGGAGCACACTTGTGAAGGAGTCTGGAAATGAAATGCCTGAGCCTCCAGTGTGGCTTGTCCTCCACCATCCTTGGCACTGCCTGTTTCTAAATTGAGAAAAAATAATGTCAGTAAGACAAGACTTGAATAAATTGGGGGGGCAGGGAGGGTCTTTCATGGTCAGTAGGTCTGTTCACATAGGAAACAATGGCATCTGAAGGGGAGAGCGAGCACCAAGCTTGAAATTGTTTTCACTTTGAAGGGGGAAGGGTAGAATTGTAAACATATGTCTGTGATCTAAAGAGAAATCCTTGAACCTGTTACTGTCATGCAAGCTGCAGTTGTTTGTGGAGTGTGACTGATGTCCAGTAGAATGTAAAATATCTCAAGCTGAAAGGCCTTGGGGATATCATTAGAAAATGTCAGTGTCCCCCTCAGGATAGTCAGATAGCATGTCAAGTGTCACTTTGCCTGATAGTAAAGAAACTTTTCCTTTGCATCAAAGGAGAGCTGTAGAAAATGCATTTTTCAGGATTAACTTAAAACATATAATTCACTGAGCATGCTTGCTGCATTAGGTCATCTGTTTGGGTATGTGGTGAGCAGACTGGGCTGCTTTTGGAACAAAGGAGGTTCACCAGTATCTCACAATCTTCTGGGGCATTGAATTTATTGGTTGAAATAACCTAGCTCCTCACCTCTTTAAAAAGCCTTTCCTCGCAATGAACATACTGCCTGAAAAACACCAGCCCAGCACATTGCAAATTAAAGCTTTTTCTCTCTGCCTGTTTTTTTGGAGCCCTACTTTGTACACAGTGTTATTTGATCATGCTTGCCGCAGGCTTCCCAGACATCAAAGCACAGTTTGAGATAGAACTCGGTGCCCCACTGAAACGCGAGCAGAGATCTACCTGTTTGATTGGGGCTTCTCTAATTTATTTTATTTTCTGCCTTGCTGTTTGCCCCCCCCTGTGGGGGCTGCCTCCTGTGCAGCTCAGCCGTGGTTCCTCACAGCCCAGTTAGCAGAGGGGGCTCCTCCTGCCTTGCTAAAATCTGCCTCCTCCTGGGGATGTTCAGGAGGGCTGCCCAGGCGATATTGTCATTGCTGGGTTTGATGGTTTGTGTTCATTGGGTGCCTTGCAGTGTAATGTTTCGGAGTGGGTATTAATAACTCGGCCCTATGTGAATATTAAAAGAGGCTCGTGTGTCTCAGTTAGGAAAGGGGATTAATGCAAAAATGCTTTTTTAAGAGCAGAGCTATGATGTGGAACCAAATCCAGACTGGTGTCAAATAAGCTGATGTGGCCTTTCCCAAGTTTTGGGTTTGTTAAAGCGCTGGTTTATGTCTGTGCTCCGCTGCTGGAGTTTTCCAGACAGACAGAGGGCTTCCCTAAAATGTGCTGGGCCTCTCCCCCTTCCACCTTTCAGTGTGGTGGAGAAGAAAGGAGAAAACCTAAGTGGGGAGGAGGCAATGGCCACATGGTAGCTCTGCAATCAGCTGCTAAAACCCCTCCTCTCCTCTGGGAAGGTGGGTGAAGGGTGATTGTGCATTTGGGGATTAAGTGCAACAAAGTTACAAAAAACAGTACCTTAATCCTGTTTCTCTCTTTCTTCTCCCTTCACTCCATGCTTTTCATTCCCCGTTATTCATACCTTTTTTTATATATCTCTTTTTATTCATCCACGCCCTTTTCTGTCTCCATGGGACACTGTTTTGTGCGCTGTGGGCTCCTGGCACCGCACGCAGCTCACCCTTTCTTTCTCCAATCAGGATGGCGGCCTAGTGGAAGAGCCCACTACTTCACCATTTTTGCCTTCACCAAGCCTGAAGCTCCCCCTTTCAAACAGTGCACTCCCTAATCAGACCCTGGGCGGGATTGCCTCAGGGCTGGGCATGCAAAACTTGAATTCTTCTAGACAGGTAAGGCTGTTGGGGGAGGTCCCAAGGGAATTTCAGCTCTCTTGGAGTAGTGCCCGTCAGCCACTTCCCCAGGGTTTAAACTGGAAGTGCAACAGCTTTGTTCATGTGAAATATCAGAGGAGGAACTACCTGCTGTGTAAACATTTCACCTTACAGGATATAAAGGAACTGCTTGGTTGTAATTAGCCTGCTATAATGACACATATCCATTAAGAAGAGACTGTAGTGTTGTGGATTTATACCCCTAAACCCTGGTGTGGCTCCGCCTTCATTGGTGGGAAATCTCTTTTTTTGAGACATTGCTAATTGTCAGAGACTGTAAGGCAGTGAGATTGCTCTAATTCATCTTTTCTGGCTGGTATAATTATTCTGTGATGAGATGATGGAGAAGTGATGGGGGCTTTTTTATTCCTGCTCCAAGTGTCAAGGCAGCTCATAGTTTTAACAGGTGGCAAGAAAGAAACTGGGCTTCCAGCACCTGGGTCAGGTAGAGCATCGAGTTAAGGGGGTGTTTTGGCCCCTGGGTAGAACAGGCTGAGAGGGAAAGAAAAGGAAAAGGAGGTGAAGGGGGGAGAAACTGATAACCACCATGAGAGTGAGAAGCCATAAAGTACAGTTGATGGTGACAAGGTTATTTTTGCCATCAAACTCAAATTCCAGCAAAGATACGAAATAACAATGCAGAAAAACTTCGTCATTCTCTTGTGGCTCTTTATTATGTATATTCTTTTAAAGTCAGTTTTCTTAAGGCAATACTTGTCCAGCACTTCCAGCCCATTAAGCACATCTTTCCAAAGCAGTCTCCACTAATAGCATGTCCATTATCAGTAGCTTTGTAAAATGACTAAGTAAAAAAACTGCTTAGCCAGCTGGAGGATGGGGTTGGTGTGTGTTTAATGCCTCCATTCTCCTGTACAAATACAAACATTTTTGGCAGGTACTTTTCACTGTTCATCTTGTGACCCTCCAGGGTTCTGCATCCTTACAAAAGCCATCTTCAACTTCAGCTGCCTTTTGTTCAGACATCTGTACAATGTTCTGGAGGTTTGGGGTGTTGGGTATATGGCAATCTTTGCCCTGCCCAGTTCTAAATCTGGTTTTCAATACAGTCTGTATGTGCTGGTTTCTTGATTCTTGCCTGTCATAGTCACTGAGAATAAAGCCTGCCCAGACAAATAACATCCAGGTGATGTGCTGAGTGGTGTCATTAAGTGCCTGTGTCCCTGTTGTCCTGCTGCAGATACCGAGTGGCAATCTGGGTATGTTTGGCAATAGCGGAGCAGCACAAGCCAGGACCATGCAACAGCCGCAGCAACCGCCAGTGCAACCTCTTAATTCATCCCAGCCTAGTCTTCGTGCTCAAGTGCCTCAGTTTCTATCCCCTCAGGTCAGACAACACCTTACTCGTGTCTTTTCCCTATCCCTGGAACTCTTCCCATGTGCTCTGTCATGCTCCTGAGCCTTTGCAGCCTCTGCTGCCTGGCTGTGTCCGTGTTATTTGTTGATTTCCTAGGCAGGAAGATGTGGCATGGCTGAGACGTTCTCACATGTGTATCATGTGATTACCTCTGAGAGCATGTTCTCATGCTCCTTTTTGCACAGCTGTTTCTGAGGAGTTTGTCCTCATCTCTTTTTTATAAATGAACACTTGAGTACAGTTATTAAAATTGTATTAGAGCTTCTTGCTAATTTTTGGATAGTTCACGACATTACTTCTGGTGATAGTAACATTTTCCAGCTGATGTGACTCTTATTAATGGCTCACTCAGTTGCCACTGGTAAAAGTAAGTGTACAGTGTTTAATACTCTTCTCTTCTTTAGGTTCAAGCACAGCTTTTGCAGTTTGCAGCAAAAAACATTGGTCTCAGCCCTGCACAGTTAACCTCGCCAATTAATAATCCTCAGCATATGACGATGTTGAACCAGCTCTATCAGCTGCAGCTGGTAAGTTAAAAGACATGGCAGATAAGCTCTAAATCAGAATTGAAGGCATGAAGATAAAATAGGAGAATGACTAACTAAATTTTTAAATGACACGATAGATCTTCAAAACAATCAGCTGCTGATTTCTTTGGTAAAGTTTCTTTTTAAAGAAAGAAAATCATATTTTTTGCCTCGGGCTTTATAAATAGTCATTTGTGGAATAATTATCCTTTACAGCTGATCAGTGGAACTAAAAGTCAGTTGTCTTCCTACTGGTATGAATAACAGTGTTCTCAAACAGCACTGGTCTGAGTGTTACATGTCAGTAGAAAGAGCTGAATAAACTGGACATGTGTCACAACATAACGAGAGAAATCTTGGCAGTGTTGGTCACCTGAGTTACCTACAGAACTTCTTCACTTGCCTCACTAAAAAATAAAGTGTAGGGTAAATTTCCTTTCATTAATGGAGCGTATATTAAACACATCATGGGATAAGAACTACTTACTTCTGTGAACTTTTGCTGTGTTTGCAAATTTTACATCTATATTTTTAATGCATATGAAAATACTTAATTGGATTTTAAGAATATTTTGAAAAGAGATACTGTGAACTCATTATTGGCCAGAGTTAAACATAAAATTACAGAGGACCGACCAGTTCAGTTGCTGGTTACTGCCTGTTACTCATTTCTGATTATTTTCCATAGTTTTGAGGAGCACAGTGTTATTCTCATAATAATTGAACAGTACCCAGCTACTTGAAAAATACCTGTACAGAATTCCTTTGGATTTTTAATTCATGTGTTTCAGAAAAACCTTTTACCTTGTAAAAAAATTTGCTGCCAAGCCAACCACTTGAAAATTTTGGGGTTTTTTCAGGAATAAAGCAGCACAAGTGATTTAACTACAAAGTGCTGTCAGAACTCAAAATGGCCAAGCCAAAAATAATGATTGATATTTATCCTATTTAATTTTTGCCTTGTGTTACAGTTTTCTCAGAAAAAAATAGCAGGTTCCTATCTTTAATGACCACTTTTTGCCATGTGGACTTAAACTAATTTTTTTTTTTTAAAACCACAGAAAATGAACATGGGACTTAAATAAATGTACTATAAAATACATTTGTGACAGGATTATTACTCTTGCTTCATGAGGTGTTTTCAGGACATTGCAGAGTTTGCTTTTTCTGTGTTGTGGTGCAGCAGAGCAGTTGAAGGGAGTGTGCTGAGCTTGTTGTGTGTGCTGTGTCTGACCTGTCCCTGTCCCCACAGGCGTACCAACGTTTACAAATCCAGCAGCAGATGTTACAGGCTCAGCGTAACGTTTCCGGACCCATGAGACAACAGGAGCAGCAAGTAGGTGTCCCTGCCAGCTCAATCTCTGCTTTAGAGTTTGCTTTCAGTAGCTTAGAGAGGCTGAGTGACATTTACCAAAGCAGCTAAAGCATCCTTACATCAGGAATGCAGTGCATGGCTTGAGTGCTGGACAGGGAAGGTGCTGAGTGATAAAGCTGCTCCAAGCCTTGCTGGAGGAAAGCTTTTCAGCCCTTAGTGCAGCCAGTTTTTACTTGTAAGGAGATCCCATGTGTTATTTTGCAACAACTGACAGAACAAGAGGACACAGTCTCAAGCTGCGCCAAGGGAAATTTAGGTTGGATGTTAGGAAAAAGATTTTTACTGAAAGAGTGATTAAAGTGCTGGAATCATCTGCCCAGGGAGGTGGTGGAGTCACCATCCCTGGATGTGTTTAAAAAAAGATTGGATGTGGCACTTGGTGCCACGGTTTAGTTGAGGTGGTGTTAGGGCATGGGTTGGACTCGGTGATCTTGAAGGTCTCTTCCAGCCTGGTGATTCTGTGTGATTTTGTGTGTGTGATTTCACTGTAGAGGAAGGCAAGGAAATGTGTTGTGGTTTTGTGGGTTGACAACTGACAGTTGTTTGTTGGCTCTGTCTCTGCAGGTTGCACGTACAATCAATAACATGCAGCAGCAGATCCAGCAGCACCAGCGCCAGCTGGCCCAGGCCCTGCTTATGAAGCAGCAGCCTCCCCCTCCACATCTATCTTTGCACCCCTCTGCAGGCAAATCAGCCATGGATAGCTTTTCACCCCATCCCCAGGCTCCCGGCCTACCTGACCTGCAGACCAAAGAGCAACAGTCTTCACCGAACACCTTTGCTCCTTACCCTCTTGGTGAGTGTCCTCCTGCAGCAGCTCCACACACACAGAGGCCATCTTAATTCAGCATCTCAGTATTTTGCTCCACAGTGTAACAAATACAGATATAAATATATATATATATTTATTAAATAGGACTGAAGTGCCAAATCAACATCATGCCTATGTGATAGCTGTTCAGGTGGGCTGGATCTGCTCACCTGTGTTCTGCCTACAAATATCAGAGCAGAAGATTTGCCTAACTAACTGCTTACATATGTTGCTATTTATGAACTAAATATAAATTAACAGCGTCATGTTGTAAAATACACAAATGCCATATTGATAAACAGGATTATCACCTGGGAAAGTTGTGCAAAGTCATCTTTCTGCTGTAATCAGCACTGGTGAGGCACCAGTTTTGGTCAGTGTATTTCAAGAAATATGTGGATCAGTTTGAAGGAATGCGGAAAGATTGTAGTGGAGGTGATTAAACGTTTCAAAAACACTACTGTTAAGGAAAAGATGAAATCCTCTGCTCACTAGTCTAAAGAGAAGATTTAAGAAGCATGCAAGAATCTTCAAAAATGTAAAGGAGAGCTAGGAAGAAGCTTTCCTGCATTTCCTAATGCAAGAGGTAATAAATTTGAGTTGCATAAAAGGAGATCTAGTTAGACATTAAGGATCACTTGGTTTAAGCAGAGTAGAGTACTGGAATAAATTATCTGGGAAGTTCCTGAAATCTTCTTTACCAGCATTTTGTGGTAGGTTAGATGTAGATCTGTCAAATATGATTGAAGTCAAAATAATTGATTGGGCTTGGAGACAGAGTGAAGAGAGCAACCTTTCAGACCTGTTTGCTGTGTGATTGTTTGATGTATGCTACAGACTTCCTTTATGACATAAAGGAATTAATTTAATCTCTTTGTGACTCTCTTTATGCTGGGTACAATAGTATTGCCAAGCTTTATCTGCCATGCAGCAGTTAAGAAGGTAATTCTGACTGCTGTGGTGAGCTGTTATGGCTGGGAGCATCAGAAGGCAAAAGAATTTGTGAATTAAAGGCCTAAGTCTAAGAGGTTCTTAGGATATCTCAGCTTTCTGTGATCTGCTAACATTCAGGATTATATATCAAAAAAGACCCAGATTCATGTCACAGAAGCATGTCAAAATTATTCCCTAAATAACAGTCTGAGTGATTTTGTTCTGTGTATACAAAATAGAAGCCCAGTTAGTGCAGAACCTGCTCTGATGAACAGCAGCTGTTTGTCTGACCTTTAATTAGTTGCTTTTTTAAGGATTTTTAAAACATTACTAGGAAAATGAAGTGGCAGACATCATGGTGGGGGGGGTGCTGGGGAGACATTAGGAATATTTTGGCTTAGCCATGGAATGCTGCAAACTGGTTTAAACACAACATTCCAGTACATTCTTCCGAGACAAGTGAAGAGACTGCAAGTAGAAACACTGACAGCTTTAAAATGTTACCCCTACATCTTTTCTTCTCCCCTTTTTAGCAAAAAAAGGGGAGAAGAAATTTTCAGAAATCTTATTTTCTGAATTCATGGGAGTTCTATTGGTGTTCCATAAAAACAAAATTCTTGAAAATGTGCACTGTAAATGCCACACGTGCATACAGATGTCTGAAAATCAGTGTTCAGTAATTCCTGCCGCTGGATTTTCAAACACAGCTTTTCAATCCCTCAGTATATTATGGATATCTAAGGATCTCTTTCCCCCCATAGCTGGACTGAACCCGAACATGAATGTAAATAACATGGACATTACTGGTGGTTTGTCAGTGAAGGACACTTCTCAGTCCCAGTCTCGCCTTCCTCAGTGGACACACCCCAACTCAATGGATAATCTGTCTAGTGCTGCTTCTTCGCTTGACCAGAACTCCAGCAAGCACGGTAATGTCCCCTGGGACCCCCTGGGACCCCCCAATCACTGTGTGATTCCACCCACAGTGCAATTGGAATTATTTCTCTCATGTTCTTTTTTTGTGTGAGTGCTCACAAGGGGTTGGTACCGAGCGCCTTTGAGCCCGTGAGATTTTATAGATGATTTCTGCAGTGAAGGGCTTGCAGCTGTCACTCCCTGCATGCAATGTAGGAATGTTTTTTTCATTTGTTGAATTTCGTTGCTGAGAACATGGAGTTCAAGTAAAACAAGCCTTTAGTGTTGGCAAAACAAGTCCCACAATCTTCCCCTTATTCCAGACCTGCATACCTTCACTCCAAAAAAATTCTACATTGGCTTTCTCCCACCATTTTTCCAGTATCATCACCCTTTCCCTGTACAAAGGTTTGATGGATTACACAGTTACCCAGCCTAGAGTTAGGGGCACAAACTTCTTATTTTTCCAGAAGTGATTGCTAATCTGTTTGAACACCTTTATCCCTAATGCCTCCAGT
The DNA here is from genome assembly GCA_013397115.1 of Edolisoma coerulescens. Taxonomy (NCBI): domain Eukaryota; kingdom Metazoa; phylum Chordata; class Aves; order Passeriformes; family Campephagidae; genus Edolisoma; species Edolisoma coerulescens. The sequence goes on from VWZW01002363.1 coordinate 1,092,218, forward strand.
ATCCTGAGCCAGTTATTCCTTTATTTCCTGTACCAAATTTATTCTGTTAGAATGTGGGGCTCTGTTAACTTTATTATATCCTGGATTTTTTTATGAGCAGCATGAATTATTTCTTCTACAGCAGTTTTTTATTCTGCAAGTAGCTGCACTGCTGATGCCAAATTGTTGTTTGATAGTTTGTAGGAACATGAGAACAGCCATTTCAAATCATGCATCCTGTCAGCACTGAATGCCTAGGGAAGGATGAGATGAGGGATATTCCTTGGTATGCTGTCTCAGCAAGTTCCTATTTACCATCAGTGTGACGATTTGAATTACTCAGTCTCTTTTTGGCAGGAATTTAATGCAGAATTCTTTAACTTGAGTGTCTAGATTGTACCAGCAGTGTGTCTCTCAGCTGTAATCCCTGCTAAGGCTTCAGATGCCGTTAAGCTTGGCTTACTGTGTTTGCATTTTAGTTTTCTTTTTATCTCTGTAATGCAGAAAGAAAAAAAAAAAGAAAACAATAACAAAATATATCCTGATGAAATTCCATACCCACAATCCCCATTTCACTCCTTGCAGGTGCTATCCCTGGAGGTTTGAGTATTGGTCCTCCGGGAAAGTCCTCCCTCGATGACTCCTACGGCCGCTATGATCTGATCCAGAACAGTGAGTCTCCTGCCAGCCCACCCGTAGCTGTTCCTCACAGCTGGTCACGTGCCAAATCCGATAGTGATAAGATTTCCAATGGCTCCAGCATAAACTGGCCACCAGGTAACACAATCCAAAGCCTTGGTGTTGAACTGCTGTCCCTAAAACGCAGTGTTGGGTGGGTTTGTTGAGTCCTTCTGATGCACGGGAGCTTTGGAGAATTATGACTTCACACGCTTCCCTTTTTATTGTGTTTGACACAGAGTTTCACCCAGGAGTGCCATGGAAAGGACTGCAGAATATTGATCCTGAAAATGACCCCGATGTTACTCCTGGCAGTGTTCCAACTGGGCCTACCATAAACACCACGATACAGGATGTGAATCGCTATCTGCTCAAGAGTGGAGGTAAACACACAAATTGGCTTCCACATCTGTGCATACTTCCTTTCCTCTTCCAAAAAGTTGACCTCATTTGTTACAGATAGAGCATATTTTTGCATGTGCTCCTAATCTAATAATGCTTCTGCTCGGAACTGTCGCTGAGTATCCAGAAATAATTGTTTTAAAGAAGGGATTAAGAAATTGCTTGTTTTCCATGGGAATGTAAATATTTTTATATTGGAAAAGGCTGTGAGATGTAATTTAAACCTCTGTGGTCACTGGAAGTTTTTTTTAACCTGTGTCACATAGTTTTGAATAAGATTTTGCTCTCCACACTGCCCACCCTCCTCCATACACTTTGTGAAATTCTCAGAAGACACAATACAAAAGTTACACACTTGTTGCTGAGGCAGCAGGCTTCTGGTACACTAATTAATTGTAGCTTTGTTAGAAGATCAGTAAGCAAAATAAATTAGAACTGTTTTATCTCCAAAACCATAAAAGAAAAAAACAGGGAATGGAGTAGTAAACTAGTATTTCCCAGAGCTATTTCCATTCCTTTTGTCCTGGCAGTGCTTACTTCAGAATAAAAAGGGAATTCTCTAAAACAAGAAAGCATTGTGACTGTGCTACTTGTTAGCTACATGTGCTGGAAGCTGATCAAGGGAAAGGTGGCTTGGTAAATTGTGATCTGAGTGCCAAAATAGCCAAGTTATCTGCACTCTGTCAGAGCATTGCAATAGGCACAGGAATAGCATAATCAGGCTGTCCAGAAGGACCTGTCAGGATTAAAAACATGGGGTTTGTTCTAACAGTTACATCTGGGGTACCAGCACAGGTTGTAAATCAGGACTATCCTTGAAGTGGGTGTCCAGCTCTGGGCTTGTTACCTCAGGCAAGGGATGTGAAACATGAGGGAAGGGAATCCAGAGTGTTGATTGCCTGCAGTGATTTTAGTTGTCTCTTAGCAGGAACAGCCTTTCTTTCAGCTGAAACATGAAGTATTTGGGTAGTGAGTAAGGTTGAGTTAACTTCTAATGACTCCAAAGTGCTTCAAGGGGGCAGGCAGGTTTGAAGTTACAAAAAGAAAAGCATAAAGATGTAATTCAGTGACACTTCAGATAGAGTGCACCCAAGAAATACCCTTCAGGCCACAAGCCTAAACCTACAGAGCTGTACCTGTAAATCAGATGATACCTGGTCTTGCTGCTTTAGAGAAGGAACATGAGCTCTGTTGGTGCGTAGTGTGCCTGTGGAATAAAGAAATAACTCCTGTCCTTAGAGAGGGTCAGCAGACATGGTCTTTGCAGAAGTAAATAAGCTCTCAAGAGCTCAGACCTTCTGAAAAGCAGTGCCTGTGAGGGTTGGGATGTGCTTCCTTTCCTCATTAGCTTTTTAGTTTGGTAGTAATAGAAGTTTAATAAAAACTATAGTTGCAGAATCTGTTTCTTTATGCTTGTGTAACTGCAGCCTGAAGTACAGACTTGTGCTGACAGAGCTGCTCCCCAGTTAGAGGGTCAGGCTGTGGGGTGTGCTGTCCTTGCCCTGTGCACTTAAAAACAGGCAAAATTTAAGCTTTTGGGTCGATTTTTGCTTTGCCCTGTTCGCTAATGAAGCTTTGGAGGGTCAGCTTCTATGAGCTGAGAGTTGTAGCCACAAGGAATCAGGACCAGTTTCAGCTCTGTGGGCCTTTGAATCTGCTATAATTCCATAGTTCTGCCTGGGGAATAGATTATTTCCAGACAGGGCCTGATACAGAGTTCTGTTGCTTGAAACTGATGTCTGTATTGGTGTCCCTTGGAGCCCAGGGAGTCTGCTTAAGGTAAAGTTTGGTTGGTTGCTGTTCCAGTTGAAAACAGAGCCTGTGTTTTTATTGAGCTGTGAGAGATGAGATTGTCCTTTTACTTCCTCCTTTCTACCTCAACACAGTGCTCTTTGCTACAGAGCTCACCTATTTTTATTAGTCAGTTAAAGATGTTTCAGTATCACAGCCCATCTCTGTGTGTCAGGAATGGTAAGTCACCCAGGATGCACACTTGATTTTGTTGGTGGCTAGACAGAATACTTCCAGCTCTCCTGGTCTTTGCAATGAAGATTTTTTATTTTATGTTCAGTTTCTTTCATTTGCTGCCAGTAAGGAAATTGTACGTATGCTTAGATAGCTGCTCAGATTGTAAATGATTTACTGAGGTGGTTTGGTGCTATTTCATTTATGTTATCAGATTGAGAAGAGATTGCTGAAATATATCCTTGCTTTTACTGGAAGTCTGCAAAAATTTAAAGATATTTGTGGGCATTAGGATGTAGGGGAAGTGTTTACCTTGAGTAATTTAGGACAGATCACCCGTGATAAGAGGTTAGTTTATCATACACATCTCTGCTCATCTACAGTTGCCATTGCCTAAGTCAGCTGGCAGAGGACCTTTATAAATGAAGCCTGTTCCTTTGAGACTAAACACTTTAACACTCATTTTTTGAGTCATGTATCTTAAAGGAAATGCAGAATTTACCTTCTGCACTACAATTGTTCCTGTGCCAGCTCTCTTTCTTACTAAAGACTTCTGCCTCACTTTATCACGCTTCCAGTAACATTTCATTCCTAGACTTCAGAGAGTGGGCTGATTAAAGAGAATGCCTTGCATGGTTTGTATTTGCACAAAATAGATTTGCTTATGTCACACCAAACATCATTATGCCCATCTTTCTTAGTTGCTTCTCTGCTGGTTCTGCAGGGTCATCCCCAACATCATCTCAGAATGCCACGCTGCCTTCATCGAGTGCCTGGCCGCTTAGTGCCTCCGGCTACAGTAGCTCTTTCAGCAGCATTGCATCTGCACCTAGCATTGCAGGTACGGCCTTTCTGCTTCCACAGCTTCTGCATTCCCAGGAAAAGGCCCTAGAGAGTGCTCTCCCAGTGCTTACAGGAGTGCTCCCCCAGGCAGAAGTGTATTTGTAGCCCTGTGCTAGGTGGCAGCTCTCCTGTCAGCTCTGCGGTGGGGAGTGGTGGGTGGTGTGCCTGGAATTCTGCTGAGGAAAAACGGATTTATTCCACTTGGTGCTACTCAGTGCTGGCATTGAGATCTTTGAGAGGAACACTGTCCAGGGCCTCAGCAGGAACAGACCCTTTCAGGAAGAGCTGATGTGAAATTTGTGTTAATGAACTCACTGTTAAAAGTGAAACATGTTCAGCTCAGGAAAAGCTTTGGTGGTACCTCCAGGAGGTACTTTTTGCATGGCTCTGGAGGGGTTGGGTTTGGGGCTCTTCAGTGTCTTCTAATAGTCAAGTCAAAGCCTGATGCTCCCCTACATGGCTGAGCTTGTAGGTGAGCTAAATAATTACTCCATTTTCTTTAATGAGCTCTAAATTCTGGAGCTTCTTTTTGCAAAACGTGGAAATTTTGCTTGCAAACTAGCTACCTAAATATTCAGTTTTTCCCCTTATAAAAATGTGTTGGGCTGTATAGATGGATTAGATAAGAAAATGCTGATCCACTGAAAACCTCCCACTTCTCTGAAGGTGCAGCCTCTGGGTCATGCTGCAGAATGCAAAACAAAAAGGGCTTGTTTGGGATGTTTTCCTCCAGTGAAAGGAAAAGAAAGGAGTGGCTTGCTTTTCTTTATCTGCCATGCATTTCTGCTTTATTTGCTGCCTTGTTTTGTTGTTTTTGCAGTGTCATCTAATTTTTGTGTTACCCCCATGAGAAGGAGTGACAAAGCAACATCTGACCTGTGGTGCTGTGCCTGTATCGGGTGCCCCATCTCAGGCTGGGCTGCTCTGAGCTCTCAAACTCAGACTTGCTCCTCTCCTCCCACCATTTTACACTCATTAATGTCCTCATTGTCATTGTCAAATTATTTTCGTTGCTACAGTTTGCCAGAAGATGGGAGAGTGGTTGCCCTTTCACTGAAATTGTTATGATTCAATATGAAATAATTGAGTTAAACAATTTAGATAAATGGAGGCAATTTGGGGAGTGTGTGTGTATGTAACTGAGTCTGTGATTTTGCAACTGGTAAATTTGGCTTTAGGACTCATAAAATTACTCAGTGGCTGCCTGATGCCTTAAAGCACTGATCCAGTGTAAACTTAAAATCTGCCTGTTCTAGTTTTATAAAAATTCACAGTATTTTTGTATCTTGGACTTTGTCAGACCAAGTATTTTCTTCTTCTCTGCAATCAGCATTAAAGCATTAGGGCAGCACAGTCACAGCATCATTTGCTGGGGCAGAAGATGCAGGATTGTGTTCCTTTCAGTCCATGCCAGCCCTACATGTGCTGCCAGTGTTGGTAGCAGCAGGACTGTGCTGTGACAAGGAAATTGGACTCTAATTGCACAGCACGTGTTGGTATGAGGAGGAAAGGCAGGGATGTGTAAGTCTAAAGGTGAATAAAGATTTGTTTTATTATCCATTATTTAAATCAATTCTGTCTGCCCCTCTGAATGCTATACTGTGTTTGCTGTTCTTGGTTTTGTGTTATTTTATAAAACTTTGATTTGGCAGGAACAGCAGTAAGAGTTTGAAAAGTGATCAGGGAAAGAACAAGAAACAACAAAAAGTTGTAAAGACTGACAGGCTGTGATATGGTCTGATCTTCTGGAGACTTAGTTTTTCTCAAAGATACTTGGAAAAAAGAGTATAGGTTACTTCAAATATTCAGAAATAAAATTTTTGTTGGTCTTTGATCTTTAGAATTTTAATGCATCAGAAGAACATATGGATATACTGGATTCTTTATATTAGATAAAATGAGTTGTGCAAGAAAAGGTGTTTAAGTCCTGTCAAACCTTTGAGAGAGACAATCCTGAAGTGTTTTATTATAATTCTGGTGAAATCAGATTTCAAATACCTACGTCCATTTTCTGGACTTTTTTTCCATGTATCATGTTTTACAGAAAGCAAAACAATAGATTTTCAAAAGGGAACTGTGTATGTAGCACGTGTGAGGTTCACTAAACAAAAAAGTACTTGAAATTGTAAACACTGGAGTAAGTAGGTTCAAAGAATATAGGATTTATAGCACTGGATGGTCCAGAAAATTGTTCTTTTCCTCCTGAGAAGCTGGAAGAATGTGGGCCATGATACCCATGAATGAAGGATACACAAATGCATTGTTTTTCTGTTGCAGGTAAACTGTCAGACATCAAGTCCACGTGGTCCTCTGGCCCGATCTCTCACACCCAAGCCTCTCTGTCCCACGAACTCTGGAAGGTACCCAGAAACACTACAGCTCCGACGAGACCTCCTCCAGGCTTAACCAACACCAAGCCATCCTCCACGTGGGGTGCCAGTCCCCTGGGCTGGACCAGCTCTTACTCCTCTGGTACTCACAGCTCTCTCTTCTGCCTCCTTTTTGTCATTGTTTGCTTTTACTCTGCGTGTGAGGCTCCAAAAACTAGAGATTTAACACAGCTAGAGTGGGTCTGTTCTGGGGGATGCATCTCCTGTCTCTTTATTTCAGTTTGGATAAGCTGTAAATGAAGCATCTTTCAGCTGGTCATATTGGTAATTTTACATAGGAATTGCCTAATTTATTTAGCTCCTAACTAGGATTTTTTTCCCCCAGTTCCTTAATTTCTAAAAATGTCTTTCAAACATGTGTCCTGTTTTGTGGTGTGATCTAAGACTGCCCACGAGGCTTCAAGAGGAGCCCGTGGAATTTAATATGGAACACATGGATGTGAAGCATTTAGGACCTGATGGCATTGCAGGGCCCTCAGGGAATGCCTGAATTTTTTCATGCAGGCCCTTTTTTAAAGATGCCATTGTTTTGCTTTAATACAAATATGAGAAACCATGGATCTGGCTGTATATGCATCTATATTTAGATATCTCTATCTATATAAATATAGATATATATGCAGGTATTACTCCTATTTTATAAAGCTGACTGTTTTAATAATCTGCTTACACTAAGTTGAGAATTAAATGTTCTTCCCTCTTCCTGCCATTTATTTTGATGTTTCTTCACCAAACCCCTTCCTGGGGGGCAGATAAAGCTGCTGCCAGGATTTTCTCTGGAGCACCCAGAGGACCCAGTGTGATTCTCAAATGCCACTCATAAATATCAAGCTTCTTACTGTAAACCATGAAGCTGTAAAGCACCAGGCTGAGGTTGGAAGAGCAGGTTTTGTTGGTTATGTCCTTGTATCTTCAATCAGGGCATTGTCAGTGCAGAAATACCTGTTTTGAATAAGTCATACACATTAATCTGTCCTTGGCAAGAGGGCAGAGTGCTGCAGTGCCATAAAAATCTTTATTAGCAAGCAGCGATCTGAGCTTGGACATCAGAATTGCTTTTAAAATCTGTCTTCCAGATTAATTCTAATGCATCCTGAGGATCCAGTTTGTTGCAGTGCCATACCTGCATCTCTTAGTTCCCTAATAGTTACTGTGGGAGTATGAAAAATGCCACAGATCTTTGAAATGTAACAAGAGCAGCTTTTCATTCAGCAGCCTTTCATTCCGAGGGAGGCAGTAAATCAAGATGTGAGGCAACTGCTGTAGGATTTGTTTTCAGCAGCACTGAGGCTTGTTAGTGTGTTGTGACTCCAGATAAATTTGCCTGTGAGACGCTCTCCAGAGACCGTGATCAAATGTTGTGTTGTGGAATTTGTGTTGCAGGTTCTGCATGGAGTACTGACAGCTCAGGGAGAACAAGCAGCTGGCTGGTTCTTCGGAACCTCACCCCCCAGGTAACTGGGACTGTACAGAACTGGGCAGGAAAAGACACTTGGATTCAAGAGATGATGAGAACAACATTTAGCAGCCTTGGCCATTTGGTTCATTTGAAAGAAGAATAATTATTCTGCATTTATTACAAGTATCTGTCTTGTACAGGGAATTTGTTGAGTTTTCAAAGTGCTGTCAGATCAAGTATGAACTTTCAAGCCTGTAATTAGTCATTCAGGGTTGTGTGTGTAAGTTTGGAGGTGAATGATGTTGTAAAGCACATACAGAGGTGTAAAATCCGACTTTCCTTTGGGTTTTTTGGGTTCTTCTCATGTCTGTCAAATCCTCTACTTGTCCTTCACAGTGTCATTCCAAAGGAAGAACATAAGCCACAAAGCCTTGGATGCAGACATCCAAATTAATCTTAAGGAAAATTTAATTACATTTATGAAGTATGTTTTTCCTTTGACTTATTTCTGGATTTCTATGAACTTCTAATGATAAATACAATTTGTATAACCTAAATTGGGAAAATTTGGGCACTGGACTGTAGGGAATTCTTAAAAAGACAGGATGTCTCCCTCAGTGCAGAGAGCAATAAGTGTGTAATTAAATACTTCTTTTTTCCTTTCACTTGTACTCGCTCTTTAGCTTTTAAACACTTGTTTAACAAGCATTGAAGCTAAAATCACAGTACCACAGGTAACCTTTGCTGCCCTTGCCTCTTCCCAGATCGATGGCTCCACACTGCGGACACTGTGTTTGCAACACGGCCCTCTCATCACATTCCACTTGAACCTGACCCAAGGGAATGCTGTGGTCCGATACAGTTCCAAGGAGGAAGCAGCCAAGGCCCAGAAGTCTCTGCACATGTACGTTTCTGCTCCCTCTTCCTTTTGTTACAGTTCTAGCCAGAAAATATTTTCTTAGGCGTAACTGATCACTAGTTACTTTAAACTTGATTTTCAAAACTACCTGATGAGAGAGAGAGAAGAGTTAACTGGGGGTAGATACTGATTAAGAGGACATTACAGAACTTTATTCAGCATTGATAATATCCTCAGTTAGGACCTGTCACCTGTAAGGCCACAAAGAGTTTGTAGGACGTGATAAGAATTCCAAAGGAAGCTCAAGGAGAGCGCAGGAAAAGGTTTTAGCTTTAGAGAGAAACAGAGAGAGGGTAAAACAATGCTGAATAAGGAATGTGTTCATGGTGGTCACTTTTTAAAAAAGGAGTTCTGAGAGAAGTGTATGACAACAAAATGTGCTTTTTAGGAGTTTTTAAATTCATGGGACTGATTGGCATAAAGGCTGGAGAACTGGAGTGATGAGATCAGTGAAATTTGGGAGGATGAAGAATGTAGAGAGTGTTGTTTCAGAAGAATATTTGGGGGTTTAGAGTTGGAAAGCAATTCCCTTTATCAGCAGGTCATAGCATGAGCATAATGAAAGTATTGAGGCAGTGGGAGCATCACTTGGCTGGTGAGCTCCTGTCCTTATTCCTGAAGAGAATTGAGGCTCCAGGATGTGTCAGTTAGAGGAGATGGTCTCCACATGTGGATTGGGGCGTTTGTGGGTGTAGAAAGGTGGTTAGAAAACAGGACAGAGAAGGCTTGGTTGAAGGGATTGCTCAAAGTGAGTGGATGTGGTGGAAATCTTCACCTCAATTTCAGCTTGGGGGAAGATGGATCCCTATCACAGAATCACAGAATTGCTTGGGTGGGGAGGGACCTTAAAGCTCATCCAGTGCCACCCCTGCCGTGGGCAGGGACACCTCCCACTGTCCCAGGTTGCTCCAAGCCCCATCCAGCCTGGCCTTGGACACTGCCAGGGATCCAGGGGCAGCCACAGCTTCTCTGGGCACCCTGTGCCAGGGTCTCCCCACCCTCACAGTGGAGAACATTTTCCTCATATCTCATCTAACCTACTCCCAGTCTGAAGCAATTCCCCCTTGTCCTGCACTCCAGGCCCTTGTCCATGGTCTCTCCATGTTCCCTGTAGGCTCCTTCAGGCACTGGAAGGTCAGGCTGAACAATCCCAATTCCCTCAGCCTTTTTAAACACAATATCCACCAACAGCCCTCTTTGCACCCCCCCCACCTCACATCTTGCTTGTGCCCTCAGGTGTGTCCTGGGCAACACTACCATCCTGGCGGAGTTTGCTGGTGAGGAAGAAGTGAACCGTTTCCTGGCGCAGGGGCAGGCGCTGCCGCCCCCCTCCAGCTGGCAGTCCAACACTGGATCCACGCCGAGCCGCCTGGGCTCCTCGGGCAGCTCCCACGGGCTGGTGCGCCCCGACGCCGGCCACTGGAACCCCTCGTGCCTGGGGGGCAAGGGCAGCAGCGACCTGCTCTGGGGGGGGGTGCCCCAGTACTCCAGCAGCCTTTGGGGCCCCCCCAGCGCCGACGACGGCAGAGTCATCGGGAGCCCCACGCCCCTCAACACCCTCCTGCCGGGGGATCTGCTCAGCGGGGAGTCCATCTAGGAGACGAGAGAAAACAACATGGAAATAACAATCATCAGCACTAAAGGAAAACAAAAAATTTGGAAAAAAAAAAAATTAAAAAAAAAAATAAAAAAAATAAAATAAAAATGGTAACCCTTTCCAGTCCCCGGGCTTGATGAAGAATCCAGCTTTAACCCATGAGACTGGCAGCCCTCCTTAGTACCTCTGTCCAATATCGAATCCGAAACTGCAGAAGTCCTTGTGAACTGTTCCTGAAACAGTATGGGCTCCTTTGGTCAGTGTCACATGCTAATGACAGGTTTTATTTTTTTCATGGCTTTTTTTTTTTGTTTTGTTTTATGTCGTCTTTTTATGTTTGTATGGTGATTTTTCAAAACCAAGTATAAAAGCTGCTTAGAATAGGTCTATCATGAAGGGCACTTTTCAGAATTTGGGCTGGAAAGGGTTATTTTATCAACTGGGGGCGGGTGGGAAGGGGAAATGAAAGCCTATTTAAATGAGCCTGTGACTATTATGCACATTACAGAGGCGGACCCAATAATCAGAAAGGGTGAAGTGTGATATTTACCATTGGTACAGAAAAGTGACGAATCCGAGTGGCAACTCTGGACTGTACAGGTTGAGAGGGGGGGGAAGGGAGGGCAGGGTTGGGGTATCTCTGTGTCCACTACTCCCATGGATCTGCCTATGCACATTACCCTTGTTTCATTACTTTTTCATGTCATTTTTTTAAATCCCAAAAAATATAAAAAGGAAAAAAAGAATAAAAAAAAAATCAACAAAGAAACAAAAAAAAAATTAAAAAAAAAAAAAAAAAGCAACAAACCATATCAACATGCAAATACTTGAATCCAGCAGGCCAATAACAAAATGTGAACACTTTCTAAGTTGAATTATTACACTTCCAGGTCAGCATCAGTACACAAAAAACAGGCTCTAAGAATTTTTTTTTTTTTTTAAAAAGTTCAGACTCTATGTTTTTGTTGGGACAGATGTGAGAGTGTGTGTGTGTGTGTGTGCCTGTGTGTGAGTGTGCCCACATGTGGTTTAACTCAACGTGTGAAGTTTTCTCCTTTGGTTCAGTATATGCTTTTTATTTGCTCATTGGTCAAATGTTTAATTGTTATTAGCTTCTAACTTTGCACTGAGTGTCCGCAGCCCTTCTTGTAGCTAATCCTGTAATGGTAAAAACACACAAAAAACAAAAAAAAAAAGAAAAAAAAAAGGAAAAACAAAAAAAAAAAGGAAAGAAACTGATAGAAGGGGCCGGCGACAATTCACGTGTAAATGTTTACTCAAGGACTCTTATTGCATTTTAAAAATTACAGTGTGTATCTCTGGAGAATAATATGTATATCTACCTTTAGCGGCTTTTTATTGTGGACTAATGCAAGAAAATTATTACCGGAGTATTGCACCATTTTTCCATTCGGAATATAAAGTTTAAAAAAAAAAAAAAAATACTCTTGTTGAACTGTGGCCATAGATAATTGTAAAGAGTTGATAGTTCCCTTGCAAGCAGGAACAGAAACAAGCACTTGGACATAAGTTTTGACTGCTTTTGGAGGAGCCAGGAGTTTTGGCTCCCACCTGTTTACAGACCTTTTTTTCTCCTTCAAACTTTAAAATAAAAAAAGGAATTAAAAAAAAAAAAAAAAGAGAGAAAAAAAAACAAAAACAAAAAAAAGACTTCCATCGTAAAGAAAACTATTTTCAGAATGAAGATATGCTACTTCAGAGCTCTGGGATTGAACAGTGTTGTTGTATTATCCTTTTCTTTGGCCATTGCTGTGTACTATTTTTGTTGTTGTTTTCCTCCTCTTCGTCAAAGTGGCGAAAACTTTGTGATCACTATCTTGCACATGGTGGAAGATGTCTCAGGAAAGCCGGGTTTCCCGAGGAGCAACTCCACACCATTTCATGTATTTTTAAAACCCAACTCCTAGCACTGAAGATATTATTAAAAAACAAAATAAAATAAAAAAAAAAGACAGTAAGAAAGAAGAAAATACCTAATCTAATGTGTAGCAGTTACATATTTACCAAATAATGGACTCAAAAGAAATAGATGTTTGAAGAGTGCTTTATATATTAAAAAAATCGCTTTATGTTTAAAAAAAGATCAATGTTTTTGATTGTTTTGAAAGGAAGAAAGACAATGGAATAACATACACTTCAAGTATGTTTTAAAAATTATATGAACATTGTGCTCCCTGCCTGCTTGGATCAGGAAACTTGTGCATTACATTTTTTTTTTTTTTTGGAAGATTAGCTTTTTAATGGTTTTATCAGATTTAAAGGGTCCTGCAAGATTGCAAATTAACAAAAGCTGGTTTTATAGAGGATCATGAACTATGCACAAACTGGGTTCAAGACTTGTTTGTTTTTTTTTTCCTCAAGTTTTAGTAGTGTATTTAGCTGAATAACCTTTCCTCAGAGTAATTGCATCTCATTGCCATTACACGCCTCCTACATATATATTTTATATATATATATACACACACACACTTATATAAAATATGTATGTGTGTATGTGCGTGTTTACATACAGTTTTCCATGCTGAAGTTTAGCATTGAGTTGTAGAAAAACTCCTGATATTTTCAAATTGGGAATGAAAATTTCTGTTGGAGGGGTTAGGGTGGGGGGGGAGGGGGGGTTTTGGTTTTTTGGGGGCTTTATTTTTTTTTTTTTTTTGCCTTTCCTTTTGAATTAAAGATGTCTGTAACTCTGAGATTAAAAAGAAAACCAACAATTGTGGCTTTTAATGTTTATTCTCCTCATAGAATGTGATTGTTAAAAGAACATGCACCGAAAGTTGCTTTCAAGAGTACGAAGATTCTTTGAAACTTAATAAATTGCAGTTTTTTCTTGGCTGTTGAAATAATGTGTATTTTTCTTTTATGCAGGGGATACTAAATATATATATATTGTTAAATCTGTGAAGGTATTTCGAGGAAGAAGTTTAATTTTGAATGAGAATGCAGTGTACAGCCAGGCAAACCCCTCCTGTGCGTGTGCTCACCCCTCTGCTCTCTGCTGGTGACACTCATGAGCTTTTCCATCAACGCTTTGCACGTCTCATCGAGAGCAGCAGTGCCCATTTTTGTGTTCAAATTCTGTTTTTCTCATTTATCCATGGCTTTAGTAGCACAGTAGGTGAGTTTGCCACCCCCTCCAGCCAGGCTGGGGGCTCCCCTGACTCCACCCCAGTTTCTGGGCCTGGATGTCTCTGAAGTGCCAGTTCCACTGATGTTTTTGAGGTGAGCAAATAGCCCCTAAAAAGGGGAGAAACAGCAAAATATTTTCCTATTTGGCCTTGCAGGGTTTGAGTTTAGGAAGCTGTTGACCACTTGAAGGTTCTTTTACCCCAAAGATGCCAACCTGAGGCACAGGAGATGCAGGGCTGAGGGTTCGTGGAGAGATCCCAGCCTTGCTCCATCTCCCTGGGTGTTCTCCTCCTGCCTCCCCCAAACCAGTCCCTGAGCCCTCGCTCACTGGTGCTGGGTGTGATGCTCAGCAGGGCTGGCCCCCGGCCTCAGGGCTCTGAGTTTGACCAGTGGAGCTCATTCCCCCAATCCATTTGGGAAGGAAAACGCTGGCATGAACAGCTGGATTGTTGGGAGTGGTTCCCAGCCCTGAACCACCACCCACGCTCCCACTGGGATCGTCCATGAGCCACAATTCCAGAAGGAAGACCCAGTGGGGCAGGGGGGTCTGAGTTGTGCTCTCAGATAGGGTACAGTTTAAAATACTCAAATCCAGCTTTGGGAATAACTTCTGTTTATGGAAACAGCAAAAATTCCCAGGCTGAAGCCTGTTCTGCCAATTTTACTGGTCTGGCCCCAAAGTCACACAGCTGTTTTTAACTGGGAGCTGCTCCACCTCCCACCACCTGTATTCTCTTCCAGGTGTTTGTAATGGAACTTGAAAGAGAGTTGCCTTTTCTTTTCCTTCTCTGATTCATTCTTTGGTTTGTATTTTGTTGGGCATTTTGTCCTTGGCAAGGAGGGCTTTCAGTTTTTGTGTCTCTGGGTTTTGTTGCCAAGACATTGAGGTCCCTTATGGAGTCGGATGTTTTATTCTTCCGTGAGGTTGGCAGCAATGACTTCTTGTAAATCAGATGCACTCTTAAAATTTAGAACCCCCCAATATATTAAAGGAAATTTCAGCTTTTGGCCAAAATCATTCTTTCAGTGTTTGTGTAGCTCTTTTTTTTCAGTGTCATTCTTCTGCTTCGATGTTATCCAGTATTTCTTAAATTGTAAAGAAAGCTCCTGATGATCAGGATTCACCCTCTGGCTGCAGAATCTTTACAAGAAAACATTTTTAACACTTTGTGTTTCTCTGTATATTGCGTTTGCTGTACCCTCCATGGCACCTTCACTGCATGGCTCCCTGTCCTTAGGCCAAGAGAATTTCTCTTTCCTAAGTGGTCTGAAACTGTCAAGTTTCTTAGTTCTTCGTCTAGTTTGTGGGTGGCACTGGCAGAGCAGATGTTTTTGCTATTCTCCAAGAAATATATTATTGTTCTTGCTGATTCAGTATATGATTGTGTATGTGAAGGAGCTTTTTAATTAAAAACAACAACAAAAAAATTGTATATGCCTATCTGTATGTGTTAAGCATTACTGGAGTTGGAAGAGTCTGGAAATGGAACTGGAAAACCCTTTAGGATTTGGGTTGTGGGCAGCTACAGCGTGGAGCTCTCCTGTGCCAGCGGACCCGAGGTGAGCTGAGCATCCCCCGACGCTGCACCTGAACTGCTCGGGATGTCCGACCCCGCGTCCCGCTGGAAAACGGGATACGGAGCTCCAGGACCCCTCGGTGTCCCCTGCAGGGATTCCAGGCGTGCCCTGCCCGGGGGAATCGCGGCTCCGGCGGGATCGGGAGGTCCCTGCGGGTCCCGGGACTGTCCCCCGCGTCCTTGTGTCGCCTGGGAGCCCTGGGCTGCGGGAGAGGCGGGTGCTGAGCCCCCAGCTCCGCTCCTCCCCCGGGCGCACCCTCGGTGTGCCCCGCAGCTCGGAGAGGCGCCGGGCGCTCGCCCCGCCGTGGCTTTCCCGGCAGCACGGAGCCAGGCCCATGTCCCAGTGGGCTCCGGGGGTCTCCCCCCGGCCGCTCAGGTGACAGCCCCGCGGTGAGCGCTGTCCCCACCGCCCCTGCCCTGCCAGGATGTTCCGCTGACACCGAGATGCCGCTTTCTGTCCTGTGCGTGCCCCCCGCGTTTGCTTTTCACTGTCCGATGCGTTGGAAAGGAGTCGCTTGTAAGTTTTACTCTGATGAAAACGTGGTCCCGGTGCAGTCATGATTTCAGGGTTATTAAAATGTTATAAAACACGATAAGCTGGGATGTTGCTTTGCTTTCAATAAATGTGGTTGTTGGTAAAGGGGGTTTGCCCATGAGCTGCCTGTGGGGCTGCTGACTCCTGGGAGAGGGGTGTGTGTCCCCCCTCTGTCTGTCCCGAGTTAGTACTTTGTCATTTTAAATGTTCGTTCTGTTCAAGGGATGGTCTTGATAATATTCACAACTGTGGCAGATTCCTCTGTATTTTTGGTGTTGTTCCACCTCCCAGATCCTTTGCCCACTTCTTAATTTATCTGAATTTATTCTTCATTTATACTGAAAACATATTCAGGCAGGCTGCAGGCTTGTGTGACTGATGGTGTTGGAAAGCACCAGATTCTCTTTCCATTTTTGCAGTAGGCCTCCTTGTTTTGGTTCCAATATTCAGACTTTACAATTATGCTTTACTCACAGGCGTACCTCACAGGAGTGGGAAAAACTCACTTCTTTTTGTTATTTTATCCAATTTCAAGCAGGACTCACTTCTTCTGCCTTTTCCTGTCACTTGTCTCTCTCCTTCCCATCTCCTCCCTCCCTACAAATGACAGGGAACTTCTGATAAAGGCAAAGGAGGTGATTATTCTGCAGGTAAAGAATGGCAGCTTCTGCCTGTGTGAAGTCTGTAAGTTGCCTAATTAGAACTGTAATCCCAGTGGGAGACTGAGCAGAAGCATAAAACACCTGAAAGACGTAGGAGGGGACACACATCAGTCCCCACAGCTAAGGAGCTGGGATAATCTTTGCTGGGATAATCACAGATTCCTGAAGGAAAAGATTGCAAATAGCTCTGATTACCCTGTGATGCCTTTATTGCTGAGTATTTCCCCAAAAACTGCCGGGATGGTGTTTCCCAGCTCACTTCTCCAGCTGCCTGAGCCTGAAGCATCCAAGGTGGAGGGTGGAGAGCCCAGGGACAGGGCTGGAAGGAATTGCACAGGGATCTGATTTGTAGGGGAGTCTCATTTCTGAAAGAGCTAAAATGGCTCAAGTAAAAAAAAAAAAAAAAAAAAAGAAAAAAAAAAAAAGAAAAAACCCACAACAAAATCAAAAACTTGGTTTCCCTGCTGGCTCAGTGATGCATTTCTCTACAGCACCACCATGTAAATATGAGCAGGCAGTGAGGTGGTTCTGGAGCTGTGTCCAATTCCGTGTCGGGCTGACATCCTTTATTTCCTGCTCGTCAGCTTTCTCTGCCTCTTGCTTTGGGAATTTCGGGTTCCACAGGCTGGGAGCACAGCTGAGCGCAGCTTCCAAATCATTTCCCCAGGGTGCTTCAGCACCTTTCTTGGAAAAATCCCTTTTCTGGGGGCTCCTCTGAAACACAAGGCATGAATTGGGCACTGGGAACCAGCAAAGGAACCCAGTGACTCCAGCCTAGGACAAGTCTTTGGACACCCCTTGGTGCTGCTTTTGAGCACAGACATTCAGAGACTCAAACTGGGTAAAATGGAGAATAAAGTTTTAAAACTCTATCAGCAGCACAAAACTATTCATTTGTTATTTAGTGGATGTTAAGCACAAAACACTAAACCCTCTTAATATGAAATTTAAGACACAATGTAGGTAATTTTTGCTTCTGTTCTTAATTGGGAGGGACAGAAGGAAAAGCAAAGTTTCAAAAAATAACAGGACCCAGTACAAAGGTGGGAGGTTGTGTCATCCAGTACAGACATCTCACAGCAGAGACAGTGATCTCTATGCCCTTACAGCTCAAACACTGATTTTTTGATTTGTTTTAGAGAATCCAGGTATTCTAGGACAGTGGAACCCACTGTGGGCACTGTTTTTAGATGTGATAAAGGGAAACTTTCTGAAGTGAGTCCAAAGGGAATTGGTTGAAGTCTCCTTTTCTACTTGAACCTTCAACAAAGTTAGGAGGCCAAATATCCCATTTTTTAAATGGGGTTATTCTTAGAGTTCTTGTCAATACAAGACATTTAAAGTGCAGCATTCCCCTGGCACAGCAAGAATTGATGCATTCTTAAAAAGTGCTCTGCTGGTTTCATTGTCAGTGGGACCACAGAGGGATCAGTCCTGTGTCCTGTGTGGGACCTGAGAGCAGAAATACCAAATCAGAGCATTTATCAAGTCTTTCACGTTTTGGGTGGTTTTTACATATTTATCATGGAAATCTCTGAAAGTTCATGGTCTGCAAACCAAGAAATGGTTACCAGCACCTTGGCATCTCCCCGTGGGTTATCAGACTGGAAAAGGGATAAGGGACAAGGGGGTTTCTGCAGCACAGACAACACTGGATTCTGCTGCCCTGGGATTAAGGCCAGAGGCAGAACGGGGATGATCAGCTCTGTAGTGAAAAGCTGGAAAGTCACTGCTTAGAGTGGAGATTCCTGTGTTTTTGGAGGTGTTGCCTGGCTCCTCTGGCCCCAGGAGCCACTCTGCCCTCCGAGGCTCAGGGGAGGCACAACTTTGTGCCAGGGGAACAAATCCCACTTTTCCTCTCTCTCTCTGCAGCCCCCCTGCTCCGTGAAGGCACAACCACGAGCCTGTGGGGTCTCAGCTGTCCCGGGGGCTGTCTGGAGCCTCAGCTCCGAAGGATGCAGGGCACGAACTCAGGTGTTTACAGAGCAGCCGGGGCTCCTCCCTGCAGCCTCTGGATTTTGAAAAGCCTTTGTATCAAGCAAAGCTCGGCAGGCTGAGCTCTGAGCTGTCAATTAAAAGGCAAAGGACTGTAAATCCTCTTTGCAAACGCTTCGAGCCCTGCAGTGGGTGGTTCCCTGAGCTCCTGCAATCTGTTCTGTCCGGGGAAGAAATCTGCGGTGGCCCCGTGCCTGCGGCAGTGGGGGCTGGTGGTCACAGGGGTCAGCGTTCAGAGGGGCTGGTGGTCAGAGGCCACAGGGGTCGGTGGTCAGAGGGGCTGGAAGTCACAGGGCTCAGTCAGAGGGGCTGGTGTTTGTAGGGATTGGTTGCAGGGGTTGGTGGGCACAGGGATTGGTGGTCACAGGGTCGGTGGTCGTAGGGCCCAGTGGTCAGAGGGGTCGGTTGTCACAAGGATCAGTGGTCAGAGGGGTCGGTGGCCGCAGGAATCAGAGGTCGCAGGGGCCGGTGGTCGCAAGGACCGGTGGTCGCAGGGGTCACCGAGTCCCGCGCGCAGCTGTCCCCGCCCCGCTCCCCGCCTGCAATTCGCGGTGTCCCCACAGGGTGGTGCCAGGGAGCCGCTCCGAGCCCCGGCCGGGGGTGCGGGTGGGTGGGGGGTGTTGGGGGGGTGTTTCTGTATAAAATTCTTTGCTTGGACACAATTCCAGGTGGATTTTGTGTCCCGGGCTGGTGTCGGAGGAGTTCCGTGTGCCGCAGGGGTGCAGAGCAGGGGGTGGTTCCGTGGCTGAGCTGGAGCAGAGTGGGGCAAGCCGGGAGCAGGGCCTGAGCGTGGATTCAGTCATGGAATCACCAAGGCTGGAAAAGACCTCCAAGGCCATGGGGTCCAGCTGTCAACCCAGCACAGCCAAGCCCACCCCTGAGCCATGTCCCCAAGTGCCACATCCACGCGTCTTTTAAATCCTCCCAGCGATGGTGAATCCACCACTGCCCTGGGCAGCTGTGCCAGGGCGGGACGAACCTTTTGGAGAAGAAATTTTCCGCAATATCCCATCTAAACCTCCCCTGGAGCACCTTGAGGCTGTTCCCTCTCAGCCTGTCACTTGTCACCTGGCAGAAGAGGCCGATTCCCCCCGGCTCCGGCCTCCTTTGAGGCATTTCTCAGCCTGAAGCCGGGTGGGAGCTGCATGTCCAGGGTGCAGCCCTGAGGATGCTCCCGCTGCCCTCCCCAGCACGGGGAACTCGGCGACCTTCCAGGTCTTTTCCAACCTAAACAGCTCCACGATTCTCCGAATCCCAGCCTGCCGGGCGAGCCCTAATGGGGCTCATGTGATGCGCTTCGCTCTCTCCAGAGCACTCAGCGTTTCCCCGGCGCTGCGCCTCGCTCGGCCAAAGCTCCTAAAGACAAACACCCTTAATCACCCCCTCAACGAGTAAGTGCCGCTTTCGGGTTTAAAATGTTTTGCTCTCC
>VWZW01002363.1:1116858-1181224 GCA_013397115.1 Edolisoma coerulescens
AATGGCCCCGCTCTTTGCTGGAGCCCGGCACTGCAGGGGCAGGAGGGGGGCCCGGGGAGAGGGTCCAGGACCTTTGTCCAAAGTGCCTGCAGCTCCTGCACCTCCCTCTGCAGCTCCTGCACCTCCCTCTGCAGCTCCTGCACCTCCATCACCTCGGTCCCTGCATCGGTTGCAGCTGCACATCTCGGTCAGCATCTCATCGGCAGAGCAGTGGCTGCTGCACCCCGCAGGTCTTGGGCTGGGGCTGGCTGGGAGTTGGGGTCCTGGAGCCCCCAGGGGCTCCTGCTCTGTGCAGGGAAGGCAGAGATGGGGCACAGGGGAGCCTCTCCCCATGGAAGCTCGTGGGGCTCCAACATCCTGAGCCTGGGGAGGTCGCTGTGACCCCCAAGAGGAGCTGTTTCCAGGCCCTGCCATGGATCTCACGGGAGGGGGCTGGCAGCCAGCCCTGCCCATCCCAGCTTCTTCCTTTTACCTCGCAGAGGGATTTCCTTCTGCTTTTAGCACAAGGCTGTGAGCCCAAGGGCCTGGTGCTCCTGATCCTGCATCACCCAGACCAAACACAAACCCTCCCTGGAAGGTGTGGGGCTCCTGCAGGGCTGGCTGGTCAGCGAGAGGTGGGGTCAGGGAGGCACTGCATGGCTGGGACACCCCTGGCCAGGGCTGAGTGTGGGCAGGGCTGGCAGGGACAGCCCTGGCAGGTGTCCCCTGGTGGGCACATCCCTGTGGCTGCACCCATCGTGCCCAGCCCCGCTGCGGGCAGGGGGCACCACGCCGGGTCAGCTGCCCAAAGTGAGCTCTTCATGTTCCATTCCCTGCAGGCAGGAGGGAAGGAAAAGCCATTTCACCTGTTCTCTTCCTGTTTTCTCCAAGCAGGGCTCCGTCCTGAGCAGCTCTGCGTGTCCCCGAGGTGCTGGGCAAGGGACAGCCCCACCTTGGCAGAGCATCGTGGTGGCAGCCCGAGGTACAGACAGAGACAGAGGTGAGGGCAACCTGAGCCACCATAGCAGGTCCTGGTGCCACCTGCCTGTCCCCTCTGCTGCCTGTCCCCTCTGCTGCCTGTCCCCCCCCCTCACTGCCTGTCCCCAGCCTCATCCCACACCAGACTCCAGGAGGAGGATTTTGCCTGCCTGAGGTCGCTGTCGTGGCTCCAGTGCCCACGGGAGAGGTGGCAGCAGGGTGTCCTGGCAAGTGATGCCCACGGCGAGGCCGGGCTCTCCCTGCTGGCACCTGCTCCTCTGGGAAGGGGCTGGAACCCCCAGGTGCCTCCCCAGTGGATCAGGGGCCCACCATCCTGTAGGGCTGGGCTTCTGAAAGCTGCAGACCCCAAACTGCCCATCTCCCTTGGGTCTGGATCTGGGGGGTGACTCTTTAATCCATCAGGCTTTGATATCTCTATTTCTGGTGGGTGTGTGTGGCTGCTGAGCAGGTTAAGTGCTCATTACAGCCAGGACGGGCTCTGTGAGAGGAGAGTAAATCAGTGCAGGGCACGCTCAGCACAGCAAACACGGCCCTTCTGTGCCTCCCCCGGTGCCGTTTATTGTCTCCTTTTAACATGTTTGTGTTTTTATTTCAGTGGATCAGCTGTCTTTTAATGGCTGGTTGTTATTTTCTGTGCTCAGAGGTGAGAAGGTGTTTTATTGTCGGTCTCTGCTGCTTGGTAAAAACTTCAATGTGGTTAAATTATTAGAAAAATCATAACTCGGAATGTGCTGGCACTGCCAGGGGAAGCTGGAGAGCTGGGGAGGCTCCTCCAGTGCCAGGACACTCCACATAAGGCTGGAGCACGGAGGAGGGAAAGCAGAATGCAGTGATAAGAGCATAAAACACTGATACCGGGCACTGCAGCACCTGAAACGCAGGAGAAAGAAACTGAGACATTTTCCAGCTCCACTTTGCAACAGTTTATTTATTGGGAATGCTTAAAATAAAAAAAAAAAAATAAGGGGGCAGAGAAAACCAAACTGATGCACAGACCACCCTATCACATGCTCTACACCAGGTACAGACTCAGGACTGCTCGGACACTGGATGTGCCGTGGGTGCCAGAGAGATTGTGGGTGCTTGGGACGAGGTGACACCGGACCCAAATGTGCCCTGGGACAGTGGCACTGGCAGGGTGCCCACATCTGCCAGAGCCCTGGCGTTTGTCCCCCCTGCCCGTGCCTGCCAGCCCCCACACAGCGCCCTGGCTGACCCACGGCTGTTCCCCAGGTAAGCCTCCTGCTTTTTTTGGGAATACCCCCTCTCCCCACACCCTTCCAGCAAGCAGCATCCCTTCCAGCTCCCTCCTCCTCGTCACCTCCAACCCTCTCCGCGTCCCTGGGCTGGGTGGGGAGCAGCAGGGAAGGGCTGGGAGGCAGCAGGGGTCCTTGTGGCCGAGGCAGGGCCTCTCCCCACCCAGCCCACCTGAGTTTCCAGCCGGCGCCTTCCGTGGGGCCGCGGGCGGCCGGCTCAGCACACGGAGCAGCTGTTGGTCTTGTTCATGGGCGGCCTGAGCGCCTGCTCCTTGGGCAGCGTCTCCCTCCTCTTGCAGAGCGCGGGGCTGAGCCTGCCGGGCAGGTTCGCCTGCTGCAGCAGCTCCCTGAACACCTCCAGGACGTTCTCGTTGTCCTTGGCCGACGTCTCCACGAAGCGGCTGTTCCAGTCCAGCTCCACCAGCGACAGCGCGTCCTCCACCGGCACCTGCCGCTCGCCGCCGCTCTCCGCCTTGTTGCCGACCACCACGATGGGAGGGAACTTGTCCTCCTTCACCTCCAGGATCTCCTCCCGCAGGCTCTTGACGCTCTCGAAGGACTCGGCGTCATCCACGGCGTAGACCAGGGCGAAGGCGTCGCTGTTCTGGATCGAGAGCTTCCTCATGGCCGGGAAGGAGTAGCTGCCGCTGGTGTCCAGGATTTCCACCTTGACCGTGGCCCCACACACCTCGTACTCCTTGCTGTGCAGCTCCTCCACCGTGCGCCGGTGCTTGGGCTCGAAGGTGTCCATCAGGAAGCGGCGGATGAGCGAGGTCTTGCCCACGCCGGCGGCTCCCAGGAAGACCAACCGGACGTGGTTCTTCTCCTTCACCACCAGGGACATGGCTGGCACAGAGGGGACAGGATGCTCCGCAGCTGGTGCTCACCCCACAGGTGTCCCTGGGTGGCTGCAGCCCCGGCGTGTCCTTCTGTCCGTCCTCCCTGCACTGACTCAGCGCAGCCGGGGAATCGTCGGTGCCACCGCTCCGCAAACTTCTCCCGCCTGCTTTGCCGCGGACTCTACAACCCCCAAGTCCAGCTCATTTTTTTATCCTGGTCCCTCTCTGCCATGTGGCACCAAGCTGTCCAATCTCCGTGGGTTGTGGGTGCTGGAGGAGGGAGGGCAGGGAGGGAGGAGAGCGGGGCGCTCCGGGCCAATCCGCGGAGCTCAGTCCTGGAAAGCCGCTCCAGCCCCGGAGCGCTGCCGGTGGCGCGGGGAGCCGGGGCACCGCGGCCGGCCGGCACCGCCGGCTCCTCACGGATTGCCGGGAGCTGCCTGCCGTGGGCTCGCTGGCAGCGGGGACCCTCGGGGGCCATCCCCACCCACGGGGGGGCTCGTGGCCAGGGGCTGGACAGCGGCACCCGCGGCGCTCCCTGCGCGTACCCGGGGCTGGGGACTCGCTTGCGGACGGGGTTGCTGTGAACGTGCCCAAGTCTTCAGTGAAGCGATGAAATATTTGGCTGGAGGGGGAAAATAAGATCTCCCGTCTGTCATAACCACCTCACTCAGCTGTCGGTTATCCGGTGGTTCTTGTGAAGTATTTAACCAGAGGGGGAAATAAAATCTCCATGCAGGCGATGCGCGGCGCTCTCCGGAGCAGATGCCGGGAGCCGTGGGGAGGAACCCGCCGTGACCCAGGAGCTGGGTTGCTCTAGAGGCACAGGCTGCCCTGTTCAGGTGTGTTTGCTCAGCACTCACCTTCCATCCCATGCTGGAGCTGTCTCAGAAGCTGATTTATGCCGAGTGCAAATACAAAGGGAACTTGCTCAGAAGTTCAAATAAGTTTCTATCCTAAATTTGTGGATCTGGGTTTTTTGAGCTTTAATGCAGTTGGTTTTCTTTCCATAGCCAAGTACCAGTTCCAGCATTTAGTTCTGGATGAATCTGTTCCGTTGATTCCAAAACGCTTTTCACTGGAATCATTCCTGCCTTTTAATTCTCCAGTTATTGTTACATTTTAGCCATGTCAGGAGCTTTCCCAGCTAATCTTGTTATCAGGAGAGCCAAGAGATTGTATCAGGATGAGCAGAGTCCTGTCCTGGTGTCAGCCTGTCCTGGGAGAAGGGAAAGGCTGGGTCCCCAGCAGGACTGGCTGGGATTGGTGTCCAGTGCCCCACGGCACCATCTGGTGATGCACCTTCACTCACCAGCATGAAGCTCTTCCTGGGGACTCTTCCTGAGCCGTGAGGAGATCCCAAAGGCAATGCCAAGGACTGAGCTGTGGGAGCTGGAAGGAGCTGGGGATGCAGAAGATTTGATGGCAGAGCTGCAGGACCTTTTCAGGCTAAAAACCAGGAGAAGAGGGGGATGAGCAGAGGGTGCAGGAAGGAAGCAGTGACGGGGTTTTGGTGCCTGGTGTGACATCTGCACCAGTGGAGATGAGGAACTGAAGAGAGGGAGGCAGCAGGGCAGGACAAGTAATCTCAAGCCAGCCTTTGGAAGCTGTTTAAAGCCAACCCCCTGGTTTTTAATAGGAAAGAATTTGGTTAATGCTTCTTTGTGTTTGGTTTTCAAGAGATGAAAGGGGTTTCCCACAGTCCCTCCCAGCTGCTACAGCCAAACTCTGCAGGCTCTCAGGATGTGCTGGGGGGCTGTGATGCCCTTGCTGCCGCTCATTTTCCCAACATTTCCTTCCAAAGGGCCTCAAAACATGGATCTGTTCAACCTCACAGCACCCAGCGTCTCTCTCACAGGTGCACAAGTGATGCCCAGGGTGAAGGAGGAACCCACGGCAGGAGGGAATGGGAACCCCAGGCTCCAAGCACCCCATCCTGGCTCTAAACCATCCCCTTTATTGCTGGCAAATGCCAGGAAGCAGTGCCATCCACGGAGGGTTTCCAGAGCTGAGCTTGGGAAGGGAATCCTGGTGCTGTGGGAGCCAGGCCTGGGTCACATCACAACTGCTGTCCTTGGCCTGGGTCATTGCTGCAGTGTCCGGCCTGGGGCGGGCAGGGGGAAGGGCCAGCCTGGGCTGGGAGACAAAGAGATGTGGCACTGTGGGCACACACAGGCACAGAGAGGGACATACACGGTGACACACGGTCACACAGAGAGTCACACAGTCACACACAGTCACACACAGTCACACAGAGTGACACACAGAGTGACACACAGTCACACACAGTCACACACATCACACACAGAGCCACACCAAGTCACAGAGNAGAGTGACACACAGAGTGACACACAGTCACACACAGTCACACACATCACACCCAGACACACAGAGTGACACACAGAGTGACACAGAGTGACACACAGTCACACACAGTCACAGTCACACACAGTCACACGCTCACAGTCACACACAGGCACACACAGTGACACACAGAGAGTCACATACAGGCACACATAGAGTCACATAGAGAGTCACACACAGGCATACACAAGTCACACACAGGCACACAGAGTGACACAGGCACACACAGGTGCACACACAGGCACACATCACACACAGGCACAGTCACACACAGGCACACAGAGTGACACAGGCACACACAGGTGCACACACAGGCACACATCACACACAGGCACAGTCACACACAGGCACACAGAGTGACACAGGCACACACAGTCACACACAGAGTCACACACAGTCACACAGAGGCACACACAGGCACACACACCACACACAGAGGCACACACGTCACACACACAGTCACACGCATCACACACAGAGTCACACAGAGTCACACACAGGCACACATCACACACACAGTCACACACATCACACACAGAGTCACACACAGTCACACACAGAGTCACACACAGGCACACACAGTCACACACAGCCACGCTCTGCATCCCCAATGATTTTTCACATCACTTGTCTCCCCTCGGTTCTCACATCTGTGCTGCTATGGTTACCAAGAGCCTGAAAGGTTTTAAATCTCCCTCAGAGCGATGGAGGATTTCAGGGTAATCTTGTTAGGAGATGAGCAATGAATATTTCCAAAGGCCTTTTGCATGGATAGCTTGTTCCCTATGAGCTTATGGCCCCTGACAGCAGGGAAAGCAAGGCACAGGGGGACTGAGCAGGGAAGGGAAGAGACAGGGAAGGATGAACACAGTGACTTGTTTTCCACTGCAGCCCTTTGTGCTCAGAGTAATGTCCCTAAATTCTGATTTTTCAAGGCTGGCCAGCTTGAGTCAAGTATTATAAAAAAAAAAATTCAGTCTGTGTTTCCCTCAGGGAAATACTCACAGGGCCTTTATGGGCACTTGGAGATGGGGACAGGGATGGATGAGCCCCTCAGAAAAGCCCTTCATCCCACGAGCTGAGCACCCATCTGCAGGGACCCATTGGGGTGGTGAGTAGAGCTGAGATGGCTCGTGGGAGTGACCAGGATCCTGTGGGATTTCACAATCCAGGTGGAGTTTGGATCCTGCACCTGCAGGAACTGGAGCATGGCAGGGGCAAAGCCTCTGCCAGCACTGAGCCAGAGCGTGGGCTGGGCTGTCCCCACAGAGAGGGGACCGTGACGCCCCAGGGACAGAGGGAACAAGGGAGGGAGGCAGAGACCTGCCTGCTAGGGAGCAGGGAGGGAAAGAGCCCTGAGCAGGGCAGGGAGGTGGGCAGGCAGCGGGAGGAAGGATGAAGGAGTGACAGCAGTGTTGGGCAGGAGCTGGGATGGAGCAGGAGTGAGTTGTGGGGTGGGTTTGGGGCTGGGATGGAACAGGAGTGAGTTGTGGGGTGGGTTTGGGGCAGGTGGAGTCACACACCCAACGTTCACAGGCAGGTCTGGAGCCAGGGGTGCTTGGAGATGTTTGTGGTCATCCTTACCCCTTGTGCAGGGCCGACAGCCGTGGAGCAGTGGGGTACCCCGTGGGAGGTGAGGGATGGCCCCCAGGGTCCCAGTCAGTGTCAGGACTCAGGCAGAGCCANAGATGAGCAATGAATATTTCCAAAGGCCTTTTGCATGGATAGCTTGTTCCCTATGAGCTTATGGCCCCTGACAGCAGGGAAAGCAAGGCACAGGGGGACTGAGCAGGGAAGGGAAGAGACAGGGAAGGATGAACACAGTGACTTGTTTTCCACTGCAGCCCTTTGTGCTCAGAGTAATGTCCCTAAATTCTGAATTTTTCAAGGCTGGCCAGCTTGAGTCAAGTATTATAAAAAAAAAATTCAGTCTGTGTTTCCCTCAGGGAAATACTCACAGGGCCTTTATGGGCACTTGGAGATGGGGACAGGGATGGATGAGCCCCTCAGAAAAGCCCTTCATCCCACGAGCTGAGCACCCATCTGCAGGGACCCATTGGGGTGGTGAGTAGAGCTGAGATGGCTCGTGGGAGTGACCAGGATCCTGTGGGATTTCACAATCCAGGTGGAGTTTGGATCCTGCACCTGCAGGAACTGGAGCATGGCAGGGGCAAAGCCTCTGCCAGCACTGAGCCAGAGCGTGGGCTGGGCTGTCCCCACAGAGAGGGGACCGTGACGCCCCAGGGACAGAGGGAACAAGGGAGGGGGGCAGCGACCTGCCTGCTAGGGAGCAGGGAGGGAAAGAGCCCTGAGCAGGGCAGGGAGGTGGGCAGGCAGCGGGAGGAAGGATGAAGGAGTGACAGCAGTGTTGGGCAGGAGCTGGGATGGAGCAGGAGTGAGTTGTGGGGTGGGTTTGGGGCAGGTGGAGTCACACACCCAACGTTCACAGGCAGGTCTGGAGCCAGGGGTGCTTGGAGATGTTTGTGGTCATCCTTACCCCTTGTGCAGGGCCGACAGCCGTGGAGCAGTGGGGTACCCCGTGGGAGGTGAGGGATGGCCCCCAGGGTCCCAGTCAGTGTCAGGACTCAGGCAGAGCCATCAGCCAAGCTCGGGATGCTGGATGGTCCCTGCCCCCACGGGCTGGGCAGCCTTTGGCAGTCAGGAGAGGGCAGTTTGGGGCAGAATGCTGGAAAATGATGTGTGGGCTGTTGCTTCCACCATGTGCTGCTGGGGGAGAGCTGGTGCAGGGACCAGGGAGCACAGGGACAAGGGCAGAGGAGGGGGCTGGAGCCCTGCTCCTGGGAAAAGCCAACAGCACTCAGGACAGGAGAGACCCTGGGATCTGTCCCCCTCACAGGGCTGTTTGCAGCCGGGCTTGTGGGACACTGTGGTGCCTCTTCTGTCCCTGAACCAGCCCACAGAGCTCCACTGCTGGAGGGGCATGAGTGAAGCTCTCCCAAAAACCATCCTGATGTCCTGACAAGGTTTGCAACGTCTTTTAAAAACATTCATTTTTGTTTCACTTGCAAGCACGTATTTGGTGCCGGAAAGTGACTGAGTGAGGGGAAAGCCAAAAGAGCACGGGACCCCTTCCCACTGGCCAGGTGCTCCCCAGCTCTGCTGCTGCTCCCAGATGGGAGAAAGACAATCTGCACCTTCGGGAGCAGCCCGTGCTGTGCCTGGATGTGCTTTGGGGAGCTTCCATCCCAGTGCTTGGCTGTCCCGGCTCCGAGGGAGCGGCGCCTCCGATGCTCTCAGCGCTGGAGCTGCTGGTGCTGGGCACTGTTCCAGTCCCGGACACGGTGCCCCGGGTCAGCACCGTGGTCACACACGGGGTGCCCTGGGACAGGAGCCCTGGGCCCGGCCCATTGCTGGCAGGCAGTGGAGCATCACTGTGATGTGGTGGTGAGCAGTCTGCAGCACCGTGACACATTCCCAGGAGCCCCAGCCAGCTTCTGGGAGTGCTGGAGCTGCTGCAGCGCTGACTCCTGCCATGGGCACCCCGTGCCTCAGCACCCTGTGCCTTTGCACCCCACAACAGCACACAGGGGCAGTGAGCACAGCCTGGGTGCTGATTCCACACCCCACCACCCGCTCGTGCCCCTGCCTCTGTTTCTGCCCATGGATAAATTCCTGGTGGACGTGAGGCCGACTGCGTTTCCAGCTGGGTTTCCCGGTGTCCCAGCCGAGGTGCTGAGAAGGAAGTGGGCAGCAATGAGGACCCCCAGTGACACCACCTGCACTGCCTGGTGTCCCCAGCTGCTGCCCCTTGCCGCAGGCAGTGGCTGAGCCGTGGCCTCGTGGGGTGGATCATCGCTTCTCCCACCTGGAATGAGCCCTGGATGGGACACCAGGAGAAAACAGGAGAGGGGAGGAGAAGCTGCTGCCGGGTGTGGGCAGAGCAAAGGGCCAGCCCGGGCTGTGTGAGACAGAGGAAGCGACAGGGTCAGTGAGGCAGGTCCTCCACACCCGAGAGGGTTAAACCTGCCTCTCCCGGAGATTAAATCCAAATGGCCTTTGATGTAGCGACAGGTGAGAGGAGAAACCCGAACCCTATAGCTGCCACCCGCCCTCGGGAGGGGCCGCAGGATGCATAGATGGATCAGCCATCAGTCTGGAACAGCCTGGCGCCGCTCGGATCCTGTTCCCGGCACCCTGGGGCCACCGTGGGGCACCTGCCACGCCGAGGGGGGACAGCCCCGCTGGAGGGGTGCCCGGGGGTCCTGGCCCTGGAGAGGGTCACACAAACCCCTGCCTGG
The DNA here is from genome assembly GCA_013397115.1 of Edolisoma coerulescens. Classification (NCBI taxonomy): domain Eukaryota; kingdom Metazoa; phylum Chordata; class Aves; order Passeriformes; family Campephagidae; genus Edolisoma; species Edolisoma coerulescens. Next base: position 1,126,552 of record VWZW01002363.1, read on the forward strand.
TGACCCCGGTGCCAGCTGGGGCCAGAGGCAGGAGCTGGTTGCGAGAGGGGAGGGCTGAGGTTTGCCCGTGGCTCCAGCGGGTGTCGGTGCGGAGGGAGGAGAGGGGGCTGGGTTTGGGATCCCCCGGTGCCACTGAAGGAGGCATGGGAGGAGATCCCTGCTGGCATCACTAATCACTTCAGGGGAACTTAAGTGGCACGTCCTGCTGATCCCAGCTCACAGCCAGGCTGGTGGAAGCCAGTGTCACCCGTGCTGCCACCAGCAAGGAAGCTCAGCCCCGGGGTCACGGCTGTGGCACCCAGTTTTAGGCACAGGGGCACTGGGAGCTGACCCAGATGACCTCTTCCAGGCCAAAGAGGCCACCTGGGGTTTGAAACCCCGCCCTGAGCCCAGGCCCGTTTCCTGTCACAGCCCCTGTTCCCCCCGGCGGAGCACAGGGCACCACGGACAGCCTGTACTGAACCACCTCGGGTAACAAAATCCACTCTCCCCGTAAACAAATATCTCGCCGAGGACTAGAGGGATTTGGTGTAGCTGTTCTCGGGCTCAGAGGAGTTTCTATAACATCTCTTATCTTGCTCTGGCTGGATTATTGCCTGGAGCAAAGAGCTCACCTCTCTTCAGGCCACTGGCACGGCTTTTCCTTGGGTGACATGGGGTGACACGGCAGAGCTCTCAGGTCACCAGGAGATGAAATGTGTGATGCCGAGGTCTCCTGCAGCCCTGAGGGGGAGCAGAGTCCCAGCCCACCCTGTTCTGCAGCAGGCTGCAGTGCTCCCAGTGTGGCTGCAGTGGTCCCAGTGCCTGGCTCTGCCCGGCTTTGCCCGCTGCAGTGGCATCGGGGAGGGAAGCCCAGACCTGCCACGTGCCTTAACCTCTCTAGACACAAGATAAGGCTAAATATTAGTGCTGATCGGCTTGGAGGGCCAGTAAAGCCAGTAAAGACTGGGGGGGTATTACCAGGTACATGGGCAGACAGTTTTAGCCAATTTTCTGCTCGCTGCTCTGAGCGGGACTGAGCCTCCTCCACGTGGGATTGAACCCTGGGACTCCTCCATGTGGGATTGAACCCTGAGACAACTCCACATGGGATTGAGTCTCCTCTACATGGGGTTGAACTTTGAACCTCCTCCTCATGAGGCTGAGCCGCCTCCTCCTCGTGGGGCTGCAGCCCGAGGCGGTGGTGCACAGGCTGGGGATGGGCAGGATGCTGTGCCCATCCCTCCGTTCACCCTTGGCCACTGAGATGAAATCAGTGCAGGCAGAGACAGGAGGCTCTGGGCTGTCTGGCTGATGCTGCTGTAGGTGTGAAAACCCCAAATCAAGCTGTCCTGGCTTCAGGGTGTGAGTGGGGAGCCAGGAGCAGAGAGGGGAACAGGGATGCTGACAGATCAGTGGGGCTGAATGTGAAAGAGGGATGAAAAGAAAGGGTAGAAAGTGCAGTAGCATTCACCAGGGCAGGGCTGCAGGATGCACTTGGCTGTGTGTCTCAGGATGACTGACACAAGTCCTAAAGGGAAGGGATTTCCGGGAGAAAAAATGGCAAATTAGGTAAGAACAACCCTGAAATACACCATAGGGTCCTGCTCTTGTCCAAGACACTTAAATGTGAAGTGAAGAGAGGAGTTTCTCCAAAGCTCAGAGGAAGCCTGGCACCCTCGAGGGATGGCTGCAGGGATTTGGGGGGCCAGGAGTGGGTATGTGGCTTCTCATGGCAGTGTCAGAAGAAGATGGGAGCAGATCCACGGCATTAACGCAAGGTGCAGTGGGGTCTGGTGCTGGCAGGAGATGCCCAAGACCCCAGATTCAGGAGACAGGAGCACAGAAGAGGGTCTTCACCCATCCAAGGTGCTCCTGCAGCCTGGACTGAGCCAGGATCCCTCCCTGCCAGGCTGTCACCAAGGCTGGCAGGGACACTGCACCCATCACCCCAGCTCAGCTCAGCTCCCTGAGCCGGGCTGTGCTCCTGCCCAGAGCAGTGCTGGCAGCCAAGCCTCCCCTGCCCCTGTCCTGCTGGGAGCAGTGCTCCATGCCATGCAAAGCCAGGCAGACAAGACGCTCTCACCCTGAAAACAAACTGCTTTATTTTTCCTTTCCAGAGAGTATGAAAATGTCATTTTGTAAACCCAGTGCTCTGTCACTGCCCACGGGGGCCCTTCCCCGCTCTCTGCATGGCCTTGGCTCCCTGGGCTTTCATGCCACAGTTCCCAACTCTTTCCCCAGTGACTTCTTGTCCTTAAATAACCAAATAAACTTCACATGATGGGGCAGAAGTGACCTCAGTGCTGTCCTGGATCTGAGCTGATTATTGCCCTAGACACATTTATGGTCAAGCTGCTCCTTCCTTTTCAGGGCGGGAGCAAAGGACGGATCTAGCCAAAAGCAAGGTTGAATTAAAATGAGGTTTGCATCCATTTACAGGGGAGTTTGGTGCTCCCCATGGATGTGCCAGGCCCCACGGTGTGGGCTGCACGACCTGCGAGCCGGGGGACGGGCTGGCAGCTCCTTGGCTGATCCTTCGGCTGTGGAGCCTCAGCATTTTGGTCTGGCTGCCCCCAAAACCTCTCCCCTCTTGGCTTCAGAGGAGGAAACCTCTGCCCACCCCCACTCCCCGCCAGCCCCTCGCCAGAGCCGCTGTCACCCTAAGAGCTCCTGACAGCCCCGCTCGGGCAGCGCCGTCGCGGCCCCGCAGCCTCTGCCGGGGGCTCCGGCGCAGCCGCCGCCTGTCAGGAGCTCTCACGCTGGTGACAGATCTCCTGTCGGGGAGCATCAGCAGCAGCCGGGCCTGGCCGTGCCCAGGGGCACCACCCTGCCGAGCCCCTGCACGCCCGGCTCCGAGCTGGCTCCTGACTTCTGGCACCCACACAGCTCCAGAGCTTTTGGTTTCCCCAGGTTTTTGCTTGGAAGGAATCCAAGTGGTGTTGGTGAGCCACGAACGGCACCTTGCCCTGGCTGCCTGTGGGTGGTTGGAGTCTGCTGTGGTGGGGCTCTCCCTGCCCCGAAGGAGCTGTGCCATGGCTCAGGTTTGCAGGGCACTCCAGTCACCTGTGAACCTGCTCCAGTCCCCTCCTGGGATGGGTGACTGAGCAAGGGTGTCCCTCTGTGAGCAGAGACATTGTCCCCAGCAGGACAGGCTGCCAGCTGAGCCAGGAGTGACCACAGAATCACAGAACCATGGAATCACAGAACCATGGAATCACAGAACGGGTTGGGTTGGTAGGAACCTTAGAAATCATCTCATTTCAGCCTCCTGCCCTGGCCACCCACCAGATTAGGGTGTTCAGGTGATGTTCTGGGACTAAAAGATGAAGAACCCAAAGTCACGTTTTCAGGAGGGGATTGGAGGGCAGGGGACATTGCCATCCTGGGGACATTGCAGGAAATGGGGGCTCAGTGCCCCCTCCCTGCAGGGCTGGAGGGAATGGCCCAGCTGTGGTGGCTCCTGGCATCAGAGCTGTTCCCAAGTGCCTGAGCACAGCTCTGGGGCTCTTCCCTGGCTCTGAAGATGGGAATGATGGTCACTTCCATCAGCCTTTTCCAGCCCTGATGTGAAGCCGAGAGGAGCTGGCAGGGCTGAGTTACCCTGTGCAGCTGCTTTGTGCTCAAATTTGGGTCTCATTTCTGTCAAGGCCAGCGTGGCTCCAGTGGCACTGCGAGGGGAGGGGATGCTGCTCTAACACCGGGACCTGGATACCTCTTCCCACCTCCCAAGTGGGGCTGTGGGTCAGCCAGGCCCTCCCAAGCCCCCTGCCTGCATTTTCCTCGTGCAGTGACCCGTGTGGGTGCTGCTGTGCTCCCCTCCTCTCCCTCCCTGCAGCGCCGGGAACAATCGGCTGTATTTACCCAGCGCTGATGGATGTGGCTCCTTGTGCTGGCGCTGGCCAAGTTTAGCTCCTGGTCTCCCAGCAGGGATGTGGGAAGGGAAAAGTCCCAGCCTTCAATCCCCAGCTGCAGCTCCTCAGTTCCATCCCTCTGTCCAAGTGCTGCAGGCTGGGCAGGGAGCTGCTAAAAACCTCTGCAGGAGCTGCTGCAAGGGCCGAGAGCTGAGACTTGTTTTCACGAGGTAAACTGAGGCAAGGAGGGTGAAGCTGTGTCTCGCCTCCTGGAGCAGCTTGTCTGAAGGTGAAAATAAAAGTACAATTCTGCAAAATGGCAACTGTGCCCAGTGGAGAGGTGTCCCCAGGGGCTGCCAGCTGGGGCTGGACCTCACTGCCCCCCAACAGCAGCCCCCACTGCCCCTCAATGCTCCCCACTGCCCCCCAGCACCCCTCAGTGCCTTGACCTGCTGGGGGCAGTGGGGGTGACCTGCTGGACCAGCTCTGTACTGGTCCCCTGGTCCAATCCACACTCAGCACTGGCATCTTTGGGAAACCTGCTCCAGCTCGGGGAGCACCAGAGAGGCGAATTCCAGGAGTAACCTCTGAGTACCCTGGTCTGTGGGAGGTGTCCCTGCCCTTGGCAGAGGGTTAGAACTAGATGAGCTTTGAGGTTCCTTCCCACCCAAACCAGCCTGTGATTCCAGAAACAGGGGCTGGGGAAGGGGGCTCTGGGGGCAGGCTCACACTGGTGAAGCTCTTTCCTGGTATGGACGGGGAGAAGGAACCCCATGAGCACAACAAACACAGCTACAACAGGCAGAAACCCCCCGAATTTCCTTTCCCAGGGCTGATTCTGCCATTCCAGCCTGCCCATTGCACGGAGAGGAGCAACCCAGTTCCGTCCAGTATCACCCTGTTTCCGAGGGCGGTGTGCTGTGAGTCACTGGAGCCCGCGAGGGGGGCAGGCAGCATCCCGGGATGTGGAGATGGACAGGCAGCATCCCGGGATGTCGGCAGGCAGTATCCCGGGATGTGGAGATGGGCAGGGAGCATCCCGGGATGTGGAGATGGACAAGCAGCATCCCGGGGTGTGGAGGCGGGCAGGGAGCATCCCGGGGTGTGGAGGTGGGCAGGGAGCATCCCGGGGTGTGGGCAGGGAGCATCCCGGGATGTGGAGGTGGGCAGGGAGCATCCCGGGATGTGGGCAGGCAGCATCCCGGGGTGTGGAGGCGGGCAGGGAGCATCCCGCCGCTCTCTCCAGGTGTGACGCCGAGCTGTGACAGCCCGAGCTTTGCTTTTGGTTTCGGGAGCAGCTCCCAGTGACGGAGGCTGTGTCAGGAAAGCTCCCAGCAGGTCCCCACCACCACGGCCACCTCCACGGGCAGCCCTGGCCCCTGCAGAGTCCCCACGAGTGGCTCAGCCCAGCCCAGCTCACGCTTGTTTGTCAGAGAAGAACCATCGAGGCTGAGCCGTTCCCCCAAGGATGCTGCTGTTTGTCACTCTGTCACATCCGTGCGGCGCTGAGGCAGCGCCGTGAAGCATAAATGACACGTTCTGGCAGCTGACATCTCCAGGAAGGGCTCAGCATGAAGACAAACCGAGCCTACGGTGAGCTCAGGCTGCCGAGCTGCCACCCCCCGGTGCCCGGGACGCTGGCGGTGCCCGAACAGGAGCAAACAAAGGCGAGGCTTTGTCCCGGATCCGTGTGACAGCGCCGGCGGTGCGGGGTGACCTGACACAGCCAGATGTGTTTGGCAATCCTCTGGCTCGCAAATTGGACTTGCTGCCGCCGTGCCACGCTCCAGATGGCACGGAATGTGTGCCCCGGTGCCGGGCAGGGGGGCACGGCTGCGGGGCGAGCCTCAGACGAGGGCTGGCATCTGCCCCTGCCTGCAGGACTGGGATAAAGGGGTGTTTGGGGGCTGTGCTCACCTGTGAGCGAGGGGTGGTGTTTGCACACGCTGCGGGTGTTTGTGCACGGGGTTTGCAGAATAAAACCGTGGTGGCAAAGCCACGGGGCCGGCGCCGAGCACAGGCAGGACAAGGCACCCTGCTGAGGCCGGGCTGCAGGGATGTCCTCCTGCGAGCTTCCAGCCCCCTCTCCCCTCTGCCGGCTCCATCCTGCCTTGTTTAAAGCCCACTCCCCCCATTTTTCCCCTATAAATGTATTTTTATGCACAGGAGCTCTGTAAATCCCGTGTTTGAAGGCACGGCTGCTGTCCTGCCCCACCCAGCGCAGGGAAGGCAGCCTGGCTGCGGGGCTGGGGGATGCTGTGCCCAGGGAGGGATGCTGTTGACAGGACCTCCCTGCCCGAGCCCCTGGGAGCCTGCATTAAGTCCTTGCAAAACTCCTTATGAAGAGGGGCAGGAAAAGCACTCACACTGTCAGGGAGTTAAATTTACCCCAGTCAGCCCTGCTGCAGCCTGGCACCGGCTCAGCTCCAGCGTCCCTCTGCCCTCAGCTCCAAGCTGAAAACACTTTTTTTGGAAGCGCTTCCCATGGAGCTGCAAACCACGGACAGCTGGAATTTATGACTTTGCCCTCCCTGAACCAGGAGACCAAAACCTGTGGGACGAAGGCAGCAGCTTTTCCCCTTGCTCTGCCTTCACTCGCTGGGTCTGGGCTCTGCCGGTCCCTGCCGGCAGCTTTCCCTCAGCCCCTCCCAGGCATCACTGACCCAGCAGCACCTCCGGGCTGCCGCGGGGGCTCTCTGGGGCTGCCAGCACTGCAGGAGCCACCAGCCCATGACGTCCCTGGCCTGACTCAGAGCCCCGAGGCCCTGCCTGCTCCATCCCCATCCTTCCCTGCCCGCCTCGGGATGCCCACACTCTCCTGGCCCTCCTGGGGGAGGTTGGTTTGTGTGTGCCAGGTGTCACCCCAGGTCCCCACGGCCTTTCTCTTCATCTCCAATGGCTCCTTGGTTTCTTATCCGGGCAGTTCATCCTTGGGGGTGGGTTAGTGCTGCTGCTGGGGAAGGGCTGGAGGAGGGGGTGAGAGTGTCTCCACTGAGAGCCCTGAGGTGGCTGCAGGCACCACCAGCTCCCCAACGTGACACAAACTCCTCCAAAAGCAGCTTTCCAAGAAGCTGGTGCCATGTGTTTTCCCCTGACCTCCTTCCTTCCCATTCTAATTAACAACCATCCCCTCCTTGTCATCCAGCAGCTCCACATCAGGTCCTGTGCCAGGCTCTGAGCAAGTCCCAGCAGTCCTCCCCTGGCCCCCAGGGCAGAGCTCTGCTCCCCCAGGAGGGGCCCAGCACCATTCCCAGGGATGCTATTCCAGATCCCCAGCTCTAACTCATCCCCACAGGCACCTCCCTGCCCCCTCAGAGGGCAAAGCAAAACAAACCTGGAGCAGCATCGCAGCCCCTGAGCCTGAACAGGTTTGTTCTTCTGCTTTAGGAGGCAAAGCCCCAGCACTGTGATGCTCATGCTCTGGGATCCAAGGCACGCTCTGGGATCCCTCCCCAGCTCTCCCCAGCAGCCCCGTGTCCCATGGGGGATGGCTCAGTGGGGTTTGGGGCAGCTGCTCACACAGATCGGTGTCACTGCTCCCTGTCCCCAGGGGAGGGGCCTGGAGACATGACTGCCAAGTCCTGCAGGACAAGTGCCACGGTGCCAGGAGGGGTGGCTGGGCCAGTCTGGTGCCTCTGCCCTCACACCAGTGCCCCGCTGGCCCCGCTGAGGGATGGGTCTGGTGCTGCCTGCTGCTCTCACCGAGCGCCAGCCCCAGGGTCACCACCGGGGCTGTGCCTGGGGGTTGGGATGCTCCAGGTCCAACCTCCTGCTGAGTCCTGGGCAGGAGCACCAGCCTCTGCTTGCCAAGGTCCTGCCTCATTCCGGGTGGGGAAAGCTGCTGCTTGGATCTGGAGAGGTCTCCTTGTCCCAGCGAAGGGATTTTTCATTCCTCCTCCTCCTCAGTTCTCTGCAGCTCCTCTCAGCAGCATCCAGGGCCCGGCAGAGCCGGAGAGGCGGGGGGAGAACAGGCCCCCTTCTCTCTGAGGCACAGCAGAGCATCAAATACCTTCAAAGAGAATTGCTCAGGCAGCTGCACCCCTGGGATGCTGCCGGTCCTGCGGGGCCCCGGGAGCTGCAGCTCCGTTGGGGTGAGCAGGGGAGAGTTACTGGGTGGACTGGAGGGGCCCAGTGACCTTGCCCTGGGTGATGTCCCTGCCAGTGCTGGGCAGCACCAGCCTTCCTCGAGGGGAGCTCACATGATCCTTCCCTGCTTCCTTTCTTGTTGAGTTCTTGTGAAGGATGAATAAACAGCCGGCTCCGAGGCTGCCCAGGGCTGGCTCAGGCCATCAGTGTCACCATGCCAGGGTGTCCTCGGGGGAGGGATGCAGGCAGGGCTGCTGCAGAGGGGCTGCTGGAATGGGTCATGGAGAGATGGGCCCTTCCCCTGGGCAGGAAATAGGGGTTTTTAGGGGAAACCATGTGGAGGGCAGCCTCCATCTGCACCTGGCTCCTCTGCGGGGTCAGAGCTGCCCTGGGAGCCTTCATCCCCCAGGTGACTGAAGTCCAGCAAGAAAAACCTTCAGGCTGCTTTGCCTGGGTCTGCTCAGGGTGTCGATGGGTGCTGGGGTCCTGCAGGGCCCCCTCCCCCAGATGTGCCAGCTCTCTGGGGGGGCTGAGCCCAGGGTGGGCACATGGCTTTGGGCTGATGCCAGTGGGCGAGTGACATCCCCACAGCCTGGCCTGGGAACCTTGTCCTGGCAGGTCCCTGGGCAGCCCTGACCCCCGGGCACAGCCAGCTTTGAGCCCGGCAGGGGCTGCACACACAGCTGGGGTGTGGTGAGCCCGGCAAGGCTCGGCTGCCACAAACCGTGATGGGAGAAGGCTCTGGGAGCGTTACGGAGCATCCGCCAGCGCCTCTGAGGGATTCCGGGGAAGCACAGCCCGCTGAGGGCCACATTCCCTGCACACGGGGGCAGATGGGCTCTGCAGGGATGCGGCTGGAGCAGCCGGAGCTGTGTGGCCTCTCCAGGCTGGAGGGGAAGCCTCAAGGAGGGCTGCACGGACCTGCCCATCACTCCCCGGGGCTGGAAAAGCCGCTGGCCAGGACCTGGCAGTGCCAGTGCCAGTCATGGGGACAGCAGCAGGCCCTGCCCTCCTGCTCTGCCACACACGTTTGGGACCTGAGGGTCCTCCCGCCCCTCTGCTGCTGTTTCAGCACCTCCAAGAAGAGGCAGCATGTTATAATAATAAATATTATTAAAATAAATAACTATGCAAGGGCAAAAATGCTTAAGATAAATTTTGTTTTGCCGCAACTTCAAGGCTCTTTTTTGGGAGAACTTGTGTTTTCAGTTTCCATCTTTTTCTCTGGGCTGCTCCCCTTCCCATCTCCCTTTCCCTGGCGAAATCCCGCTCATAATTAAAATTCAATGTTTGGATACAGCCCACTGCAGCTTGTGAGCCAATCCATACTGGAGCCAAGAATTAAGCAGGATATTTTTTCACTTCTACAGCGTTTCTCCCAGCACATCCTCAAGGGTTTTCTCCAGTGGTGATTAAGTTTCTCAGGGCTCTTGGGAGATGGTGACTGTTTAGGAAGATTCTCAGCAGTGGGAGAGCAGGACGGTGCCTGGAGGTCAGTGGAGCATCCCCTCGGATGTGCAGGGCACAGGGAGAGGGTCTGGGGGGGCCGGGGGTGTCCCAGCCCAGCCACCCCGTGGGTCTGGAGTGGCGGCTGCTCCATGTGCTGCGTGTGCAGCCCCTGCCTGGCTCCAAAGCTCGCTGTGCCCAGGGGTCAGGGCTGCCCAGGGACCTGCCAGGACAAGGTTCCCAGCACAGTCCTCCACGTGCTGTCCTTGCTGGGGGGGGGTCACACTGGGGTGCCCTGCCCTGTTTGTGGCTCCCAGTATGGACCAGTGCTCTGGAGCAGCAGAGCCCGGGGGGCCGGGGCAGCCGCNGGGACAGTGTCCCCCCCGGCAGCAGGGACAGTGGGGACAGTGTCCCTCCCTTGTAGCAGGGACAATGTCATCATCCCCACCCCCGTCTCCCCTCCAGCAGTGGGGACAGTGTCCCCTGCTTGGCAGCAGGGACAGTGTCCCCCATGGCAGCAGGGACAGGGGGGACAGTGTCCCCCCCTCGGTACCAGCGACAGTGGGGTCAGTGTCCCCCCGGCAGCGGGGACAGTGTCCCCCCCGGCAGCAGGGACAGTGGGGACAGTGTCCCTCCCTTGTAGCAGGGACAGTGTCCCCCCCCCTGTAGCAGGGACAGCGTGTGCCCCCAGCAGTGCGGGCCGTGTGCCCACCCTTTGTATCAGGGACAGTGTCCCCCCCGGCAGCAGGGACAGTGGGGACAGTGTCCCTCCCTTGTAGCAGGGACAATGTCATCATCCCCACCCCCGTCTCCCCTCCAGCAGTGGGGACAGTGTCCCCTGCTTGGCAGCAGGGACAGTGTCCCCCATGGCAGCAGGGACAGGGGGGACAGTGTCCCCCCNGGCGGTGCCCGGGGCCGTGCGCGGGCTGCTGGCACCATCTAGCGGGGTTCGTGCGGGGCCCGGCCGTGCCCCCTCCCGGGTCCCCGCCCTGTCCCCGGGCACCAGCACGGCCCCGGCTCCCCCTCGGGGGTCTCCCCCAGCCCTGTGCCCTCAGTCCCACACGCCGGGCTCGGCTGGGTGGGTTTGTGCCCGATATCCCCCCGTGGGTGCCCCCACGGTGCCAGAGGTGCCACACGGTGGATTTGGGGGCACAGGAGCTGCCTGCAGAGCTGGGGTCCCCTGGACAGGCTCAGCATCGCTCTGGCCTCATCCTGTTCACCCCAGGGCTGGGAACCCTCGTGGGGGCCCGAAGGGTCAGCGGGGGACACGGGGCTGTGGGGTGACATCTGGGGGAGGCACTGACCCCCCACCCTGGGCTGGGCTGTGGATCTTCCCCAGCACAGCCCGGGCTGGGGGGGTCACACGGGGTCCCCCCTGCGCCTGCTCTTCCACACCCACGTGGATGTTCCCTGCACAAAATGCCATTAGGAGAAGTGGGGGGTGCAAACCAGGGCCTGGGGGCACCGCTGGGGCTGGGGCTGCCCTGCACCTTTTTTGTTGCTGGGGGGTGGCAGAATGAAGGGTGTGTGGCATTAACTCCTTTTTCCTGTTTGTCTTTCCCTTTTTCTTCCCCTTCTCCTTCTTTCTCCTCCTCTTTCTCCTCCTTCCTCTCCTTCATTTTCCTTTTTCTTTGCAAACAGTTCAAAGCACAGTCCCCAGGTGTGGGGCAGTGCTGGGGTCACAGCTGATCCCAAGCCCCACCTGAGGGATGTTGGGATCCAGGACTCCCCTCAGGCTGCCCGTCCCAGGGAGAACTGCCCCGCTAAGATCACAAGGGAAGGCTCCATCAGCACTGAGAAAAGCCTGAGATTTATTTATTTATTTGTGGGTCTGTTAGGCCAGGAGGAGGTGGGGGAGGCCCAGCTCTGTCCCTCTTAGCCCGTTTCCCCTCCTGTGCACAGGGGAAAGGGCCCCAAATCCAGAGTCCCTTCCCTGCCCCCCTTGGCCTGTGGCTGCCAGGGGACCACAGGGGACCAAGGCTGATGGCACAAAGTGGGATGAGTTCAGCAGTGGTCATAGAAAAGGGAATAAAGGAAAAACAAGGTGCAAAATCCCGACCTTCTCTTTCTCAGCATCCAAACTCTTACACCAGCATGAGTTAGTGAAATAAAATAAGTGCCTTCCTACTCTTCCAAGAAAACCCAGGGGATGGCAATTTTTTTTTTTTAGAGCCTGAATAATCGAGCTGGCTGCTGATGACTTTGGAAAGCCAGCCAAAACCTAGCGCTTCTGCCCGAGGATTTGCCTCTCCCGGCAGCATTAAGCAGCCCCTGCCCTGGGAAGGAGATTCCTGGGATGCTGTGCCGGCCTCGCACCTTCCCCCGGAGCTGTGGGAGGGCAGTGGGGATGCAGGATGGGGCCGGCACCGCCAGCACGGAGGGGAGGGCTCCGTGTGACCCTGCTCTGCCCGTCCTGCACTGCCTGGGCGCTCCCAACACGACAGAATTCCTCTTTCCATCACCATTTTAACTCACCTGCCTACACCAAGCACGGAATCAGCCCACCCTGCAAAGGGATGGAAGAGCAAAGGGCGCTGGCTGCTCCTGCAGGGACTGGGTGCTGCTGCTTGGGCAGGGCCAGCTCCTGCTCCAGCAGGAGAGACTCGGGAATGGCAGTTCAGGATCCTTCACTTGGGGTGACTGGGAATTCACAGGCTCGCTGGCAAGCCAAGGTTACAAACAGAGACCTCAAGAACAGGGAGCCCTCAGCTTTGTGGGGATGCAGGTGGGAAAAAAAAACAGGTGAAATTTCTTCCAGGAATTTTGCTTTGTCTCATAAAAATCCACATTAAAAAAAAACCCAAACAAACCCAAACCACACATTTCAACCAGACTGACACCTCTCCCAGAGGACCTGTTTGATGCAGCCCTTGCCTGCACCGTTATCACCTGCCCAGCTCAAGCAGGGGCTGAGGCTCAGGTTTATTTAATTGCCATTTCAGAGAAGGGAACTGGCCACAAAGGCAGCTCCCCCACGTCTCCAGGCACAGCCCAGCTGAGCAGCAGAGCCACCTCCTTGTACAACACCTTCTCGAGGACTGCTGCACTCAGTAAGGTCCTGAGCAGCAGAAAGCTGGTCCATTACTATGTGCTGGCATAGAAATATTGCCCTCATGTTAAAGCTTGAAGTAGGTCAGGCAGCCATCTGGTCTTGCTGACAGACCTCCATGACCATGGTCAAAGATTCCCATTTATAGAAGCTTCACAGCTTGCATCAAATTTGAAAGACCGACCATAAACACGTTGCAGCCTCTGCTCCAGCTCCAGGAGTTAGAAAACCCCCAGTTTGACGTTTATTGGCTCCTGTTTTAAAAACAGCTGAAGGTCAGTCTACTTCTACTAATTAAAATCCATCATTTCCTGAGTGTGATTGTCTCGGCCTCCTGCCCGAGGTGTCAGTGGTGGGGGCAGCCAGGGAGCCCCTCCCTCAGCCAGCACTGGCAGACCTGAATCCAGCACATAAAATAACCTGGAAGCTTTGCAGCAGATGAATGAAATAAAGAGACTGCTCCTTTTTTCTTTTTTTTCCAAACAGTTCACATTTATTGATAACAATAAAAAAATCTTTTAAAGACTATCTGTATTTTATTACCAAGAATGAGGTATTATGTATACAAAACATTTACAGAATTTGATATGCAGTTCATGAGGAGGGACAGGGAAGTGAAGGACACTGATAACAGGAAAGGTGCCAACAGAAGAGTCATTGGCTGAGAGAAGGAAGAGCAATATCACACAAAGAAAGACCAGGGTATGGGAAATTAATTAGTTAGACTGCAGTGATCAAGTCATATTGCCACAGCACTTTGCTTAGAGGAAGATTAACTATTGTATTTCTGGAATTTTATCTTCCCAGCTGTTTGTGCTGTCATGTGCTTTGAGCTCTAAAAGATGTGTTAAGATCAACAGCAGGAAAAACCCAAAGTGCCACTTTTGAGCCAGCTCAAGTGAAAAACAAAAATATAGATCTTCAGACTTGAAAAGGGACTGCAACTCAAAAAGGTCTACAAAGCCAGACACCTGGACAGATGTGGAGTGTTGAATGGAGCAGATTCTTTATAGTTGTCAGCAAAATCGCCATCTGAGAGAGAGAGAGAGAGAGAGGGAGAGGAAGGGGACCATCTTCAGCCCTTGCAGCCTGGTGAATGGGAAGAAATGCCCAGAGTGTCAGCAGGTGAACCTCACTGTGCTCCAGCTGCACTCCCTGTGCTGGGAATACTGGTTCCTGGTGCCAGGAATTTGGGCAGAGCTCCCGGGAGCAGCCCCGGAGCCACAGCCTGTGCAGGCTGCTGTGCAGACACTGGGTGGGAGCTGTGTGACACCCAAGCAGTGACCACCTGTCTCACACAACAGCCCGCTCTGGCAGCCCAAGTAACAGCCTAACCTCCATCTTCAGCTTCTGAGTCCTAAAAAAGCTCCAGAACAGACCAGTTTGGTTCAGTTTAAGGAGGCTGGTCTCTGAGCCCCTCTGTTACTAAAATACCTGTCAGCTCTGCCACGTGCCACAGCCAGAACGGGGCTGTCAGGGGTCTGTCACCTGCCTCTCAGGAGCTCTGCAGGCATAAAAAAGCTTTGTACCGAGTTCAGAACCAGCTTTCCTCAGGCAGGGGATCCAGAATCTCGAGTGAGTGCTGCTTTCCTAGTGCAACACCTCCGTAAGCTCCTCCACCACCGACCGAAGCCAGAGCCTATCCCACTTCCCAGCAGGGACTGCAGCCTGCACAGGAGCTCCTCGTGCCTGCAGGGACAATTCAGCTCTGTGAGGGTGAGGAAAGACCAAGCAGGGTCTAACTGTGCAAATCCTGCTGCATTTCAGACCAAAATCTTGTCTGCTCCACTGCCAGGTGTGGTCTGTACTTGTCTGACAGTTCAGTCTTTGGAGCCGTTTCCTGTGCATAGAGAGAGGGCTCGAGAGGGAAGAACACCTGAACAGAGTTCAGCAGGAGTCCAACTTGGGCCTGGGAAACTGGGACAGAATCCCAAATGGCAGGTCACCTCTGGCAGTGGCAGTAGGGAAAAAGGTGGAGGAAATCCTTAGAGCACTTTCTCCTGTATCACTCAGAGGGAAGATCCCTGTGCTCCCTGCCCACACGAAGGCTGATCAGGATTCAGGTGCTCTCTTTCTGCCGGGCACAGGGAAGGACAGGAGGCCCCGGGGAGTGAGGAGTGCTCAGGAAGGATGGAAGCCACACCCCCTTCAGACTGGTTTAAGCAGCAAGCTGCAGCTCTGCATAAATTCCTGATGAGAAGAGAATCTCAGTAAAATCAATTTGCTTGGAATGCCCTAAGGAAGCAGAGTGAAGCTCCAGCACAGAGCTGGGAACAAAAGCTCAGAGCAGCTCTGGGTAAGCCCAGCGTGGCACAGTGAGGGAGAGCCTGCTCTCTGCCTCTCTCCCCGCAGTGCTCCACGCACAAACCCAAGGAAAGAACAAATTGCTATAACCCACCAAGACCCAGAGCTCAAATTCCCCAGAAATGTGCTCGTACAAAAGTCCTATTTAGTGTTACAGCCAGGCCACAGCTCTGTGGGCATGCTTTGAAAAAAATGGACTCACAAAGTCAAGTATCCAGCAACTGCTGTTCTTTGTCTCGGACATCGTTAGTGGCAACGGGAGAACAGTTTGCAGCACTGGAAGATCACAGGGGATTTCTCAGGACAGCAAGGAATGTCCTGACAGAAGACTTGCAGTTGATCTCTAATGCACTACGGAGCATTTTTGGTAGGGTTTTTCTTTTTTGCTTTTTAACATCGACACAGTTAAAAAGAAAAAATATCATTCTTAACTGATGCACTGGTTGTTTTTCCTTTTAGTAAGAGCCCTTGTGTTCAGAGTTAGGATTTGTGCAAGCACACTTGCAAAAATATTTATGGCTGAGTTAGGAAAAAGGGTTAAAGTTAAGAGACAAGCTGTTGGATCTAACAAAGACCAAAACCACTAAGTTTAAAATTCAAACAGCTACTTTACTATCTATAAAAGGCTTTTTTGGGGTGGGTTTGTTTTTGCACAATTGCCAGTTGAATATGCTGTATTGCAGTCAGCTGCCACGGGCGAGGGTCCAGCCATCACATCCATTTGCTTTTCAGCTGTTGTGGCACTACCTGGAAATCATGGAGCTGGAATGGGACTGGCTAGAGGAGGTGGTGGCAGCACTGAGCTGGGAGAATCCACTGTGGCTTGATTCAAGGCTGGTCATAGATCCCCTGCAGGAAAAAAAAGAAGAAAGCAGTTTTAAGCTTCAGAACACACGAAGATTTTGATTTCTGCTCTGCATCTATACTAGATTTGTTTGCACACTGAATAAAAAGCAAGTAACAGCTTTGGTGCAGATACTCAAAAGTTCTTCTGCCTCAACAAATAAAATAATGAGGACACTGCACCCCTTTCAAAAACCAGATGCTGTTCAAAGAGATGGAGATTTAATTTCAATCAAGTTTATCAACTGGCAGAAAATGAAATTCAACAACTGGTATGTGAATTGCACCCCTTTCTATAGGACAACCTGCCAAGCCCAACAAGCTCTCAAAGCAGAGACAAGTGACCAGTGATGATTACCACAAGGTAACTGATTAACCCCTTTATACTTCAGCTGCCCTCAGTGCAACTTTTTAAGGCCCTCACAATTTACTTGTATTTAAGTGAAGTTGACGCTGACTTGATCATCCAAACAATCAGAAAGGTTTGACATTGGTTGACCTTGGCCAGACATACCTGAAATCTTCAGATCCTATCACTTCTGTGTAGTACATCACTTTACATTTGTGAGAGGACACCTGTAGAGATGCCAGCACATCATCCACACGAGGCAGGTTGGTTGTAGCACAGGCAGGCATGCTGTGGAATTTCCACTGTAAAATGTAGAAGCCAGGCCACCTGGTCACGTGGGAGCCCTGCAAGCAGACACAACAAAAATCAAAAATTAACTTGGTTAACAGAGATTTGTAGGCTTGACATTTCTTTTCCAAGCTTAGAAAAAGTGCCTACATGCCCAGAATTTTTCCCCAATGCCAATATTTCAGCTCCTCAGGCAGTGCTGGGGGACTTTCCCCACACAACATCCTTATCAAAGCTAGGATGGAACACCAGCAGTTCCTCCAGCTTTTCGACAGTGTCGAGGGGTTGGGATTTAATATACTGAAAGGACAAGTTCTGCTTTAAAAGAATATCCATTTTTTCCATGTATTTTCATTCACAGCTGTCCTTTAAGACAGTGAAAAGAGCAGTCAAGGCTTCTGCCTCACAGTTCAAGAGGTCACTGCCCATATTTCCAGTCTACCACTTCCATCCTGGTGACTTAAGGAGCTGCTTTTTCAGAGGCTGACTCGTTTCAAGTGAACAGGAAGAGCAGTGGCAGTGTGTGACCGTAAACATGCTGCATGTTATATCAAACTGGGAATTAAAGGACAGGTTGTAAATAGCATAAAAAAACCTTCAGGAGCTTTGGCCATCAGGAGCTCTTACACTGCCCATTAGAGAGACAAACGCACAGAAGCTCAGACTTGATTTCCAGCCTTCTCTCATTCCTGAGGGCAGGCACTGTGACATTCCTCAAAGGAACACAGACTGTTTGCTTCAGAAAGTAACTGTCAGAATTACAGCACAAAGCATGTTTTGCTACTTTCTGGATGTGCATTTCATTTTAGATGGCCTCCTCAGGTTCCTTGCTGATCCAGCTCAGTCACTACCAGACTGATCCAACTTCCCCTTGCAGCAGATCCCACATAAATCCCATCCCTGCTCCCTGCAGCACCCAGCCTGGAGCAGCAGCTGAAATGCTGGCCAAAAGCAAGCAGCCAGCCCAGCACTGAGTCACCACTCAGTCGTCAGTGCTGTGAGTAAGAGCAGGTTGTTTTGGGTCCATCTGCCCCCACACGAGGCTCTGGCTCTCTCACCTGCACGCTCTCCCCTTCTTTGCAGATCAGGGGAGACTCCACCATGCTGTAGTCACGCCCCAGCTGCCAGACTTTGTCTATCAACTGGACGTTGTTCCCACCAGGGGATGTAATACTGTGAGCTCCCAGAGAGTCCTTTTTGGGAGGCTGTGGGGCTCTTTTGGAATGGAAAATGTTAAAAACAATGTCGCCCTTGCACACGTCAAAATCCCATGTGATCACAGACGAGGCGTCCACGATCTGGATGAGAACCTGAGGCAGGAAAGACACATCAGACAACAGCAATTTGCTCAGTAAGGGCAAACTCCTACAGGAAAAAAAGACAAAGAACAGAGCTTTTTTGTTGCTGGGCTTAGTTTCTACTATTAAAAAGGCTTTTTAATAGCCAAAAAAGGCATTGCAGAGACAAATTCCCTCCTGATGGGGTGTCTTTATTTTAACACACAACTTTCAGAAGCTTTCAAGCAGCTTCTGAGAATATTGCTTGCTTTGCTTAGAAAATACGGTTTTGAATAGAATAAAAACCAGTGATATTCTCTAAATGGCAACAAAATAACAGGAGAAACAGTCACAAACTTCAGCTACTAAAGCATCACCGTGCACCAGCTACAGAAGGTGGAAGCACAGCAACTAAATAAACAAGCAATAAACCATTCTCAGGCCAAGAGACAGAGTTCAGAGCAGAGGGCTGAGATGAAAGCAAAGGGCAGCTGGAGCTGTACCTCATGTGGAGCTCCTTTGAAGACACTTGCAGACTGGTAGATTGTTTCAGTCCAAAGCTTGATATCTTCATTTTCCAACTCTTCTGCTGTCCGGTAGAGGGACTTGGGAACCAGCCCACCCTCTGGCACTTCACACTAGAACCAAAAAACCATTAAAAATTATCTCCTGTGACCATCCCATCATGTTCTCTGCCTGCCAGCTTCAGAAACAAACATTCAAAAATACTCTGGAGAAGGGAAGAGTCTGAAAGTAATTTTATAGCTTGTACATGATACACATGTAATTCTTTTTTACAATGATCTGGGTGAGGTGTTTGCGGAACTGGACACCAGAGGAACAGATCTGGTACATACACAACAGCCAGGACCCCAGGGAGGGACTGTGCAAAGGCTGTAATTATCACTCACACCACCTTACACTGAAGAAAGATGGGAGACAGCTCAGAATCCTGAGGGAAGTGGCAATAGTGACTAAGTCTGAAGAAACAGAGCTACAGAGACCTGAAAGAACTGGGGTAGCTAAATTTAAGGATGGGTAGTGGGGAGATATGGTAAATTTCCAAGCAGGTAAAAGGACACTGCAGCCAGGAAAGTTAAGAGTTTTGAAGTCACAGGTGTCTGACAGCTCAGTACTGGCAGTGATTACACAACTTCCCTAAGCAAACTTCTCTTTTAAGAAGCCTGTAGCAATGAAGCTGACAACAGGTTCCACAGAAGTGTCTGCGGAAGTAGAAGTGTTTGGTAACTGAATTACAACAGAGAATTGAAAAGATCTCAGAGAAGTCATTTTTGTTCAAATACTCAGAAGTAAAGAAGAAGATAACTGGCAGGAAGTATTATAGCAATTTGCTTCCTGGTAACACTCACTTTTGCTTACTTAAGCAGTGGATTTTGCCAGCTTTGAGCTCCAAATTAGATAACACTGAAAGCTACTGCTGCAGCAAAAAGCAGCCCACTGGAGATAAACACGTGCTCTGCTCCAACACATCTAACTGTACTTCATTATCATTTGAGACTATTGGAACAGACACAGATGAATTTTCAAGAATGGTACAGAAATTCATCTAGAAAGTGTACAAGGGCTGAAAACACAGTGAGCCTGTGCTGTCAAAAACATTATGGGTGAAACAAACCTTAGAGTATCAGTGAGATGTTAAAATGCCAGATCCAACTGACACCCAAGGTCCAGGCAGGAAACAGCTATCAAGGCATGTGACAAGGGACTGAGAAATTACAGTATCCTGCAGTAAAACCATTTTTCTGGTTTGTTGGGGGTCACTGCACACCCTGTGTGAGGAGACTGGGCTGTTTGTTGAGCCCTCTTATGTGCCACATGTTCCCATGGGCTCCTTATGGGATCAGTTTTTCAGGTGAAACAGGCTCTTTGGAGCAGCTGATGGTGACAGCTCTTGCTCAGAGCTCTGCTACCATGTTTGCCTGAACTTTCCAGGGAACAGACTATGGCTTTTAGCTGTGCTTGGCTGTTTTGATAAGGTATTTGATACTCATCCTAGAGAAGCATTGTACTGCTCTTTTTAAAGTGGATCCAGAAAATAGCACTGAGCCTGGAATCCTGCACCATAGTCCCACCTCCAAACTACACCAGGAATCACTCTGTGCTTACAGACTTCTTTGCTTGGAGGAAAAATAAAAAACCCCACAAATAAGTTGCTTTACACAATAGTTTATGTTCATACCATGCACTCTCCACCGAGGAAATCAGGGATAATTTCTTTATCGATGTAATCCAGCAGTCCTCCAGGACCCTGGTAGTCATTTCCAGCATAAATAAGGAATTTCTTTCTAGTGTTGTCATCAATGAATGGACTAACCTACAAAAAAAGAAAAACAGAACAGATCAGGCCCTCACGTTTTTCTCAAGTCAATTTCCATTGTTTTCAAGTCAATTTTGAAGGAATCAGTTTTGATCACACCGAGTGTTACCATCCTGGCTATACAAAGTTCACACTACAAAGAAGCCAAATTAACCAACAGTGTAACTAGCTTCTAAGGTGATAGCTTTTAATCCACTCCAGCAATCCTGTACAAAGGACATGTTTCCAAATAGCAACATTTGCTGCACACACAGCCTGATCTCTGAAGTGCTTTCACAAACTGAGAGAACTGAGGAATACCTTGGATTACACACATACCAGTGTCCAGAGAACTGGGAATACTCGAGGTGCTCTGAGGATAAGAAGACGACCCAAGGTCTCAGGGTAATTAGCTTCAACCACCTCGATGATTCTCAGCAAGGCCTTGACACCAGGTCTCCATAAATGCCTCATGTTCAAGCCTTCCAGATCTACTAGACAGGTCCAGGAGCTGAATTTGAGAAAGACAAAAAGAAAAAGACAAATCTTAATAGCATCAAAATGCTCCTTGCTTATTCAAGTACCCAGCACACTGAAATGGGGGACCCTCTGCACGTTTTGGTTTCTTGTTTTACCTCCTTGCTTTGTGCTGCCTGTAGACACTGGAGTTTAAGGGGTGTGCAATGATCACCCTGCACACCCTGCACATTCCCTCACAGACATTTCAGATTCCAGATAAAGGCTCAGTTCACATGAAGCCAAAAAAAGATCCTGTCAACAGTCAGCCCAAACATAAAACCATTGCTTTTACTGGGAGATCAATTAAGTGGCCATGCTGCTGCTCTGAAGCAATTTAACATTCACAGTGCAGATTTTCTACTAACACAGTGCACAACGGTGCCAATACATGTCAAAGCTAATTCTGTTGTCAGATCTCAGGGAAGGAAGCTTTTTCTATAGGAAGAGATATGTTCTTAGTACTAACTACTGAGCTGCAGCATGTGTTTCAGGTTCTTTCCAAGTTCAGGTCTTGCCCTGGGCAGGAATTCAAGATTTACAGCTGTGCTGCACCAGCCAGCAGCCATTACATTATGCATAAGGCTTCTATGAAACACCAAACCCTTCTTTGTTTCACTTTAAATGTTTAATATGCAGCCCTTTAGGATTATGGCTGCAAATGAAAGATCCAGCAGGCAGCACCATTTCACTGTTACACACATGAGACCTCTCCTTGGATTCGAGCTCCCTCGGAGAGCTAGGGCAGCAAGGTCTGCAACAGGGACAAGATAAGCAGACACACCACACATCCCTGGACCTTACAGATTAGGGGAAGGAGGCAGAAATTGGAGAGAGTCCAAGAAACATGGCATCTTTTCAGGGCTGGCTCTGCCTTCATTCCACGCCCTAAAATCCATTTTGCAGTTACCACTTTCACAAGTGACCCCTACAATGACTTAAAGATGGGCTAGCAAACCACTGTTGACTGAACTTCACATGAAGTCATGCCAGAACCTGGAAAACTAGATCCCAGGTTTCACAGGAGCCTCATGACCTCACCTTGGATCAAGAGCTGAGTAGCCACATATAATAAATGGAGAATGCAAACTAGAAGTGAGTGTAATGAGCCTTGGAGTGGACTATGGATGAACAAGTGACATGGAAGCCACACCTTAAACTACTGGAAATGTTACTCATTATATTATCATGGCCTGATTTTTTGGCAGCCTGCACCAATGCCTGTAAAATCCCCTCCAAACAGATTTGAGAGTTGGGCTGCACTGCTCTGCAGATACCCAGCAGTAGAAGAGAGCTGAAGAGTACCAGCCCCAACAGAACCATTGTGAACAGAAGACCAAGGCTGCAGGGGCAGGTGCTGTGTGTCCCTCAGGCTTCCCCAGCCACATTCCCTCTAGCACTAATTGGGGAGGCTCTTAATTAACTGTGCCTGTGCTTGCACCTGCCTGTGAGACACAGCCTATCCTCTGCTTGTTCCACTGCCTGACATTCCCCCCATGCACCCCATGGAAGCAGCTCATTCCCACAGAGCAGATTTTACCTTATTGGCCTGCCAAATACTTTTGTATTCTCCTCACACCGCCTCAGCCCTTCTTCATTTATTGAAAGAACCTGCACAAGAAAGAGTGGGGTTTAGAAAAGACAGTCTCAAACTCAGTACGTGGGATAAAGAAAATACGTTTATATCCAAAGATTAATTAAAACTACAAGATCAAACCAGCATAAACTTTTTCCCCCACCAAAGAATGAACTAGAAATCACTACAATTACCCCTAATTACTCAGAAATTAAAGCCCCTTTTGAAATCACAGAAAGTAACCTTGAAACAAAACTAGGGCAAGCAAACAAAATTCAGTGCCTGCTTGGAAATGCCACTAGGAGAGGAAAGTAAAATCCAGTCCCTGCTTTCAATAGTCACTATGGCTGCTCCTGTCATTACCAGGAGTCAAAAAAAGTTAGTGCAAACCTGGAATTCTGCCAGCTTCCTGCTTGGAAGCTGAGCAGATCCACAGTAAGAGTCTGAGTGATGCCTTTAGAGAAGGCAGAACTACAGGCAAGCACTTTTTCTTTAAAAATAAATTATTCTTATCCTTGGAGTACAGTCTTGACAAAAACCTGCATGTGACGTTTTCTCTTCTGTACAAGAGCAGAGACTGGAGTTTGAAGCCCTGCACAAGTGCAGAAGAATCTGTGCAAATGCCAACCAATAACCACGGGAGCTGCCGAGAACTCCACCTTTCCACCGCCAGCCTGCAGCGGGAAAGAACGCACCAGGAACAGCCACCAGGGGCTTTCACACCTATTCCAACCAAAACCTGACGGCCAGAGAGCCCATCAGAACACCCGGAGTGAGGGATGCTGTGGCAGAGGGAATTGCTAAATGAAGACACGCATTGCTGGAACACTCACGTAGCGCAGCAAGGCCTCCTCCCCCAGCGCTCGCACCAAGCCCTTGGTGTCCATCTGGCCCAGCCTCAGCACGTACAGCGGGCGCCCGTCTGCAGAGACACAAACCAACAGCACCTCAGCCACACAGCAAGAGACACCTGAGAGAGCTGCTTCCAAAAAATTCAGATGGAAACAAACCGTAAGAGTTAAACCTCCCCTGCAAGAGGAAGAATCGGGAGCAGATGGCAACATAAACATCACTCTGTGCAGCTACACCAACAGATTACCTGTACATGAGCTGCAAAATGGAGATATCCTGATTCAAAAATAGCTCCCTGACCTTCATGGAAAGTTCAAAGGATTTTGAGTACACGGGTACACTCCAGACCTGGGTATACACAATTAATGACACAGACTATTCTTAGCTTCCAGGACAGCTCAGGTACACCAACGAACTGGAGGTTTTCCTGTAACTGCAGGGCTGTGAGGAAGGCTGCAAGGCTTTTATCACATGTGATGCAATACTGCTCTGGAGCGTTTACAGCAACCTTTCCGGAAAAACAGCCATCCTGACATCTGGGAATTAATGAAACCAAGTGTTAACCCAGAGCCTGCCCTCTGCAGAGTCTGCTGGAGCCACACTCCAGCTCTGTCACTGTGCAGAACTGGCACACAGCCCCGCTCATGCAGGTTAAGCCTGGTGGGAACAGACTCTGCTCCAGAGATCAGCTTCAGCTGGACCCTCTGCTGAAGAGCCCCGCCTTTCCACAGGCATCTGCCTGCACATGGGGCAGCCTGACACTGGCAGGATACTCAGGCATTAAGCTGAATTACTGTGTTGGCTGAAATTGGGAATCTAAGTTTGCATTTCTGGCTCTTAGTTGTCCAAAACAGCTCCCAGCCTCCTCCTAAAGCTGTGATGCGCTTGTTAAGCTTTGCTTCATCTATTCTAATACACAGGCTAAATAATCACCAGATTGTAAAAGTGAATATGTTAGCATACAATATAAAAAAGAAGAAAAAAAGGAAGCTTTCTACATAAAAAACTCCCTCAAGTCCTGTTGTCTGTGC
This sequence comes from Edolisoma coerulescens, assembly GCA_013397115.1. NCBI lineage: Eukaryota > Metazoa > Chordata > Aves > Passeriformes > Campephagidae > Edolisoma > Edolisoma coerulescens. The sequence continues at coordinate 1,150,319 of VWZW01002363.1, forward strand.
AGCTTCACTCCCCTTCAACAGATGCAAAGGAGATTATCAAATTATCATTTAGTCCTTTGGGACACAAGGGGAGAAACTGCAAAAAATACACTATTAAAAAAAACCAACAAACAACCCAAACTGCAGAGTCAAGGCACGTTATTTATTTGGCAAAGACACTGCCCCCATGAAAGCTCACAGTGTTTTATGTTTTATCAGGTGGACTAAAAGAAAATGTTATTTTAACATCGGCACACACTTATCTTGGAATGTACTGTTTAGCTTTTGAAACACTAAACAAAAACTGCAATTAAGCTTCATAGCAGGTCTCCCTCCCTCCCTCCCAGAGATGCCTCCAAACCCAAACTAACAGCTCAGTAACCCTGGTCCACCCAAATGACACATGAAGGAGAGTCTCAGCTGACAGTGCTGTGTTATCACTCTACAATTTATATTCCATTAGAGCTTTGTGATTTTAAAAAGACGTTAGATTGAAGCATTCCTGTCAAAATAAAAGCCACTCAGATGTATAGAAAACTGTGCTAATTGCAAGCCAAAATAATAACTTCTTTTCTTTAGCACTGATAGCTCATTCTAGACAACATGCTTCATTATCGCTGCTGCCTTTGCTGTAGCACTAAAAGCCACACAGCACTCAGCCAGCTTAAGTTTGGCACATTTAGCATATGTAGGAGGAAAGGAGCAATACTAGAAAAGAGGGCTTAAAAAAAGAACCTACCGCTGTAAGATTTTAAATTATAGAGAACTGCTCAGTTCTGAAATCGTGTTTCCATTATTGACAAAGCCACGCTTTACTTGTGGGCATGCTGCAAGAGAGATCAAAGGAACTGCAGGGGAAGGGAGGGGGCACCAAGTTCACCACAAGACTGGAGAACTTCTCAGAAGAACATTAAACAAGCCTTTGATGCATTCTGCACCTTTCTGCTCACTGGCAGGACCCAGTTGTGTGCTATTGACAGAGGAAGTCTTTGCAAAGGACAGACAAGGAACGGGCTGAAAGGGAGAACTTATTAACAGGTCTTTTTCCCTACAATCCTTACAGGCACATCCTCATTTTCCATTTTCTCAGTCTGAGGTCTGTCAAACCCAGAGCAGCAGGGAAGAGCCATTCAAGCTCTGTGATTAAACTTCTGCTGCGTCCTCCCTGTCTCCTGGCCACTACTGCTGACAGCATCCTGCCCCGTTTCATATGCTGCTTGAAAAAGGAAGAGCTGAGCAGAAACAATGGTGCCTGGTGGGAAAAGACTCAATCAGAGCACAGATCGCTCACAGTAAGAGATCATTTCCTTATCTAAAGAGCCCAGCTTGCCTCAAGCCACAAATTCCAACGTGTTTCATTTCTATGTATGTATTAGCAACGAGATCAGTGCATGATAAAGCAGAGGGACAGGGGAGGGTGTCAGCCTGTGGCTCACAGCACAAAGGGAGTTCAGCCAAAGCTGCTTCTCTCCTTAAACAAACCTGCTCTATTTGATGTTTTTGCAACATTCCACTTCTCATCATTAAGCTGATTGTAATGCCAAATAAATATTCATTTATGCCATCAGCAGACTTATACAACATCAGAAATAAATTGATTACAAAGATATACTTATTTACAAACATCTTTTAATCACTGAAAGAGCACACTCAGCATTTGCCTAACACCTTTCTAAGCAGCTCAGAGCACTACGGAAGTGCAATTAATCACTTTTTTTAAGCTCCTGGCAAAGCAGACTTTAGTATGTCAGTACTAGTCAGAAAGACTCTGATCCAGGAGTCTGCCTCCAGCAGCTAAGGGCTGGCAAAGGCACTGGAACAGGCTGCCCGGAGAAACTGAGGATGCCCCTGGAAGTGTTCAAGGCCAGGTTGGACTGGGCTCTGAGCAACCTGGTCTAGAGAAGGATGTCCCTGCCCACGGCAGAGAGATGGAAAAACATTATTTTAAATTCCCTTTTAACCCAAAACATTCTAAGATTCTATGGATTTAAGTGTCTTTGGTACATAACAACTGAGAAGTTCTAACCAGCCACCTCTAGCTAACAGAGGGATAACGACCACCTTTGATTGAAAATGCAGAAAGGCTGTTCAATATATATTTTGTACTGAAACCATACCTTTATCATGGTGATGCCAGCCTCCTGCATAGTAATCCTGGAGCACCTGGGGAGGATTCCAGGTGTCCAGAATATAATCCACCTGGTGCTGCTTACGCCACGTCAGTGACTGGCAAAGGATCTCTCTTGCTTTGTCAATGTTGAAGTCCCGGGCACGAAGGAATCTTAAAATGTGCTCATCCTTTGGGATCTATTAAAAAAACCAAACCCAATTTTGTACTCAAGGTTTGACACGAGAACAGAAACCCAAACAAAAGAAGCTGAAAAATGTGCAGCCCTGCACCAATGCAAGAGGATGGTGTGTAACACTGGAGTTACTCGAGGAAATCAGCCTTTGTTTGAAACAAAATCATGAGCCCTGTATGAAGGCACTGCAGCTACCTTCATAAGGGATATAAAAATTTCATTAACTCCAATGTAATCATTTCCACCTATATGACCACACCAGGCCAGTCCAATTTAAATAAATCAGGACAGAACACAGACTGTATTTTACTTTAAAGGCAGAGGAAGCTGAGACACACACGCAAATCACACGGCACTGGAAAAACCCCAGCCTTGCTATCAGTGACTTAACTGGCTCCACTGCTACCAGTGTTTCAGTATTTAAGACTATGATGTTTGGCCAAAACAAACAAGTGTAAAAACAAGGCCATTGTAGAAACCAGGAAGACTTATAAAACTGATGTTATTCCCCTGTGGCAGTTTAACTGACAGGCTGAGAGGCTTTCGTGCTAATTACTGAAGCACCTCAGCTGCAAAGTCAGCTGGACAGTCACAATGAACTCCATCTACTGCCACTGCTTAAATGCAGGTTTTGACCATGGAGGGCCACTTCGCAGAAAGAGTCAGCCCCAGGGGGCATGGCAGGAGGTTTTCTCAGGCCCACCTTGTGTGTCACACACTCTGAACACCCCCAGGAACTCACCTTGCCTTTGTGCGTCTCCTGGAGCCACTGCCGCAGGCGGATGAGGCAGCTCTCCTGCATCGGGGTCAGGTCCCCCAGGTACCTCTTGATGTAGTCTGCATCCAGCTTATCTAAAAAGAGATTACAGGTGATCAGAGTGGTCCTGAACTGACCTAGGCCAAGCACCAAGTGATCTGTTTTGCTGCTGTCTCAAATTGGCTGCTGTGTTCAGCACAGTCAGAACTGAATAAAGCTCCTTTGAATCAATGAAAAGATGAGCAAGGTAACAAACACGTCATCTTCATGAAGAAGATAAAATTCTCCTTCTGCAGCTAAGGAAGGAGCAAAAGCAGACATTTGTAAAAGCATTTTGCCAGTATACTCAGATTCATCAATCCACAGCACCATTGGGCTTGCTGCTTCTAAAAAATATTTAGGGAAGCTTTGATCTCCCAATACAAGAATTTTCCCAAATTCCCAGAAGACTGTGTCTAGGGAAGCTTCAGCTGTTTCCTCCCCATTATTCCTACAGTTACACCCTCCCTGAATTTCAGGGCAAGAAGCAGGCTGTTCATTTGCAACCCAGTGAACAGCAAGGAGTTCCTCTGCTCATGCCTGATCTCCACTCACAAGCTCAGCCCGTAACAGCTCCCTGAGCTCTGCCATGTGTCACTGCTTGGTGAGCCCACACTTCAACACCATGTGTCCCCAACCAAGGAGCCAACGTGGAGCTCCTCAGCTGCCCAGGAGAAGCTGCCCAGTGCTGAGAGCCTCTCCAGCAGAAAGCATCCCAGTAGAACACATCAGATCCCCATACCGTCGGGCGTTCCTGCGGTGGGCTCCGAGGGGCTGCTGGAGCTGTTGAGGATCTCCTTGTTGCTCAAGCCCTCCTTTGTGGCAGACTCTGGGATATTAATGGCAGGTGATACTGGTCTCCTTGGGTGGGATGTGCTGCTCTCTGATTTACATGCAACAGGAGGAGTCCAGCGAGGGACAAAAGTTATTCCTTCTTCCTCCAGCTGCTTCAGGTAGTACTCTATTATTTCTTTTCCCTTCAAAAAAGAAAATTTACTTCAGCTACTGAAAAACCCACCCATTTAGACACAGAAAGGATCGGGGTGAAAACCCAATTATAAGTGATCAGACCTCTAAAGATTCCACTCGAAACAGCCCTACACAGACACACTGCCCCAGGCTTTTAGCAAAGCAGCCCAGCTTTCTGAGCAGAGCAGCCTGTTACTTAACAGCAGCCTCATTGTCTTTTGGTAACTTGGAGCCAGGCACATCCTTCCCAACTGCAGGCTCACCTTTTTAATATTGCTGGTGTATTGCTTCATGGCAATCTTTTCCACTGTGCTTTCAAAACCAAAAAAAGATTTGATATCCAGACTTGCTGACTGTTCAAAACAGGTCCAATCTTCATTGTCAGGATGAACCTGCAAGTCAAAAGATCATACAGCTCAGTTATGTATTTAGGGCTTTTTTTCCCCTCACAATATTTGAACTGTTTCTTGTTTTACAGGTTCACACAGTCAAAAACATTCAAGTGGAATTTGCAGTGTCTTGCTTCACTTGCAAAACATGGCCGGGAAGAGGCAATACCAAAGGACAAAAAGCTGAGAAGCCTTTCCATGGTCACACAGCTCTTTTTTTTTTTTTTGTCTTAACAAGAAAGGGGAGGGTGGAGAAACACAAGTGCACCAGCCAAGAGCCAGAGGACTGCACATTTATACACTGCAGGGAGAAGTGGGACTGCAGGGTGTCTGTGGAACAGGGTAAAAGCCTCCACAGGGAACTCTCTGCTGGGGCTGGTAGCCCAGGGCCAGCTCAGCCAGGCTGAGCCCTGCAGCAAGGGCAGGGGCAGCATTCCCAAGCACTGCAGTCCAGACGTGTTTCCACCAGACACTGCCAACAGACTGCTCCCTCACTGACCTATGAGGTACTGCAACATTTTGTAGAATGAAAACTGTCTTAGTTTGTTCTCCCAGGATAATGCCACAGACAGAAGTGCACACTTCTCACTCAGCTGACACCTTCCCTCTTAGATTATCTCTTGGTTTACTGACATGATCCTGAAACAGACTTTTAGTTGGACTCGATCTTAAAGGGCTTTTCCAACCTAAACAATTCATGATTGATGCTGATACTGTTACAAAAAGCTGTTTCTTAAACTCTCTCCAGCTAAAATAGATTTGTTCAAGCAATTTCTAGGCCGGTCTCTGAATTTGTCATTATAAAAACATCACGAAAGGCTGGATTTCTGAGCATGCAACTGGCCTGATGCCTTAGGGTTCCCCTCCCCCTCAAAACATGCTAAATTTGGCTAAGAACAGGATCAACACTTTATAAGGCGACAGCTACAGAAACAAAAGCCTTTTCCCTTCATTTTCTGTTTCTGCATTAGGGAATGGGAGGTACAAGAATAGCTTGTACAGCCTAAGTAATACAAATCATAATAACATCATTTAAGAATCTTCCTGTATTTTCATGAATTCAATTATAAGTTACCTTTAATAAATTTAATAAAAATGAACTTTTAGAAACAATTTATTCTTCCATTAAAAACCTGGTTTTGTATTTACCTAATTTCTTGATTGAGTAGAGCAAATGAGCAAAGAGAAGTGCTGTGTTTTGTACATATTTACCACATGCACTTTTCTGTACAGCATTTCCCCTGTTTAAACAGAGCTTTCACATAAAAACTGCAGGTAAGTGGAAGAGTATTTTTAAATTTGCCCTGGAAGTTACCGCAGAAATAATTATAAAAAGATTAGATAATAGTGTCAAGTGGGTTTGGCACCCAGTGATCTTTTAACCACAGGTTAAACACAACAGAAAATGTTATGACCTGTACATAAAAAGAGTGCTACAATACAGATAAATCAGTTACATTTGTTAGCTCTGATCTGACCTTTAACATCAATTTGAAGTTCTACTGCTACAGTACGTGCTGTAAGAGCCCATGAGGATGGGCTGAGCCATTCCAAAATAAACCATGACCAGAGCAGAGCAGCAGGGCTGCCACCAGACTCCTCTGCATCAACATTTGCACTGAAGACCAAGAACAATGAAAAAAGATAGGTTAAAACATAGCTGACTCAGTGAACTTCTGTCTGAGCTGAGCAGAAGGCAAATCAGCTGAACTTTCCTCTGGCAGCTCTGTCAGGGTGTCATCAGCCTCACCAAGTCCCACACTGCTGCTATAGAGCACAGATTTGCCTGAACAGAGCTGTCAAACACAGCAAATTATGTTGTGTTCTGCTCTCTGAGAAGATGCTCAAGCAAGAGGGTGCCAAACGTGTCTCAGTTCTTGAGGCAAGCGTGTTACATTTAACAGTAACAATTGTCACTCAGGGCCGTGTGTTGGTTATTTTCCCTTGCAAGGCAAAAGCCAGGAACAACCCCAGTTCTGTTTGAGTCCTGAGATCTTAACACTGCCTCAGCTCCACCTGCAGCCCCAGCAAGGGCCTGTTGTTACTCACTGTGTAGGAGCAGTGCTCGTTAATGATGACTCTGTTAGAGAAGGTCTCATTGTAGGCTTCTATATGCAGAGTCCTTTCTCGCCTGTTCAGAGAGTTCTTCTGGACAAAGTAGACGTAGTCCACTCCTGCAATCTGGGGAAGAGGCACAGACTCTGTTATAAGGTACAGCATTCAGGTGAAGAGATATCCAGAAGTACAGAACAGGCCCTTCAAAGCTCATCACCTTTTTCAGCAGCCGTGGTGCATCGATGTCCAGCTTGCAGCGCCGCTCGATGACGTGGACGGCCTCGTCCTCACTCTTGTACTCGTTCACGGTGTCACTGGCTACGAACATGGGGATCAGAGGGCACGTAGGAAACCTTCTTTCATAGGCCTGTAACGATGGAAAGAGAACAATCAATCATCACCACTAACTCCTGAGGCTGTGCAGAGTTCCTTCGTTGGCATCATCAGCATTTGGAGGCTCAACGCCCTTCAGAGCTTCCGTGGAAGGGGCTGAGCCTTCCTGAATCCACATTACAGCTTCAAGAGCCACACTGCATTCCAAACAAGCCATTTATTAATATGTTCCTTTCCAGTAAGGCAATTTTTAAACCACACAAAATAACCCATTCCTCCCCTCCCTCTGAAAAGGAAGTTATTCATTGTGCACCATGACAACCCCCTTGATAACAGGAACAGGCAAATCAGACCCTCTAGTTCTAAAATACCACGAGACAAAACAATTATGTCTTGGATTTAAAAAACCCACTTACTAATTACCGGTGTTTCACCAAGCTGTCTAGAGGGATTTCATACAGCTCCCCAAGGTCTAATAAAAACATTTCTAAAGCTATTTCTTAAGCTAATAGAGCTCTCAAGCTCCCTGGGCACAGAGTGTTCCTAATGATTTCACTGCAGTTTATCAGTTCACAGTTTTGTCCAACAACAGTCAGTCTAATACAATGAGCTCATTTCACACTTCTGAAAATGTAAAACTTCTTGCAATAATGCAGAGCTAGCAACAGTTTTGATTTGGGTTAAAGAACACAGTCATGCAAATAACTTCATCTCTTAAACACCTGACACACTGAGAAGATGGTATTAAATCAGACATAGACAGGATAGTTAAGGATTTGGGATTAGTAAAACAAGTAAGAGGAAAATGGGTGTTATCCCCATTAGTAAACTTGTTGGATTTTAATTTTAAAACCACTGTGTGGCTGGAGAACAGAAGACAGCTCTGATTTTTTTTTTCCTTTTCTTTCATAGTCTTTAATGTATCTCTGCTTCTCTTTGGCTTTGGCGAAGCAACTAATTCTTTAGCCTGCTTTCCATATTGTGAATTCCTTCATTTTTGCTGTTATCAGAACCTCATTGGCTTTGGTGAAGAGGTAGGATTTTGCAAGATGTCCCAATGCAGAAGAAAGCTTATATAAAGTAAATCTGAGAGAACATCATGAAACAACTCTTTAAAAGAGGGAAAATATCCCCTCTGTCCTTTTAGATGATTTCAACTGCTCTGAAAACAGCTGGGCTGCAGCACCAAGAGGGAGAGGGTGTGGGACAAAACAAGCAGCAGCTGCACAAAGTATGCAATGGTGGGGCTGGAACAGAAAAGGTCTCTTAATTCTCCCTTTAGAACAATTAAAATACTTCAGTTTATTACCAGTGTTCAAACCTAGTTTGAAGGCAGTGTTACTATGGTGACAGTGGTGTATGGCACTAAGACAGTGTCAGCTTTTTTCCCCTTGTGTATATTTTTAAACCATTTTTGCAGCATGACCATCCCAAGTTCATAAAGCTCCTCTGTAAGGCAGCAGAAGTGCAGCCAGGGAAGGGGTTGCACACACTCCCTTCTCCAGACTTCATCTGTGCACAGCTGGTTGGGTTCGACTGAAGAACAGCAATAATTCCTGGGCTCAGAGATGTGTGCACAATAGCAGTGACAGAGCATTAGTGTTGTAACACAATAGTCAGCAGTGGGGGAGAAAATCCTTCACAGCTCCAAGACAAAGGGAGGATGGCTCCTATTAACATGGTATAAGAAATAAAGAAGTTTTATTTCTTGTATAAGGCTCTTGTTCTGGATAGAAGGCTGTACAGTGTAGTTGCTCATGAGTATCTCAGCCCTTTCCCTGAAAAAGTTTCAGCATTCTTTCTAAATTAATCTCTATTTTAACTGCAATAACTGTAGTTAAACATTGTTAAAGTCAGAAAAAGAAAACATTTCTAGAAGAAGTAGAATTTAGAAGTATTTCTGGTTTTCAGATTGCTTCATCTGATACTTTCATTTTCTTTGTGGACCTAATGTTATAACTGTTTTACAGACAGGAGAGCAGGGGCAGTAGTTATCTAACATTTTTCTCACTTTTTTCAAAGTCCTTTTTACATTTGGATGACAAGTTTTCCCCATCTGAACAGCACCCTTTATGCCAAAGCCTTTGCAAGTCTCCTTCATTGCACATATTGATGCTTTTCTCATCTTAGTCCTCCAAACACTTCATGTTTGCCCTGTGAACATTTGCAATTCAGAGCATTACCTGCTCCTGAGTGTTTGCTGAACTGTGAACAGAAAAATGCCCAAGAAGAATGTGTTGTTTCAAATGGCAAGACTGAATTGAATGTGTTCAATTTGGAAGAGAACAAAATAATTATCTGCCAGAAGCTGGCAAGCGGAATGCTTACAGCAAAGTACTTGAGGGTTTCCAAGAGATTAAGAGCAACTCAGGATTCTTTCTCCCTGAAGAACATAACACACAGAAAACGGTTCCCAGTCAATTTTATTGGGCTCTTAAATTAGGCTGGTTTTATTTCTTAATGCCCCACTGCCAATATGTCCTTGTAAAGCACCATTTCTCAGCACAGCCCTGTTTGAATAAAAGGTGATTAGAGCAAACCACGGCCACATCAAAATACTCAATCTGATTCAAGTATGGCTGTGTCTTCCACAAGGGACAAACTGCTGCCTTTCACAGTGCAGAGTGGGCAGGAAAAAGCTGCTAAAGGCTACAGGACACTGACAGATCTTTCACCACCAACCAACACAGCACAGGAAGAAAACCTGTAATTTGTGGTACAACACAGCAAGAGCCACGTGAGTCAGAGCAGCACATGCATGGCCAAGACTGGAGCTATTAAAGGAGCACAAAAAGATTAAAGAAAGATCAAACACTGCTTTTATTTTCCAATAGAACTCAAGAGATTTTGCTGTGTTACTGAAGTGTTTTGAACAAGAAATTTTGTCTCAAATCCGGCTTTGCAGACAGGAAATAACTGAACTGCACTATGCAGTTAGAATGCATTATGCCAGTAGGCTGATAAAGCAGAGTTTATTATTAAATGCGGCCCCCTCCTTGTATGACAGCATTGTGGTCAAACCTGGACAGATAGGTCTCTCTTTACAAAGAAAATCAGATATCCCACACCTTTGTGTCAGTCTTCCAATTTCACTGTACAGATACAATCAAAGACAATTAGTTCCTCAAAAGAGAAGCAGCTGCAGAAAATCCTGACAGGCTCCACGCAGGAGTGAAAAGCTGCTGCTGTAGCACTAAATGCACCCACGAATGGTGTTGCAAGGACACGACACTGATACTGTTTTCCTCACCACATTTAACACACTGGGTGTGTGCAGACTGACACGGAGCACAAGTCAAAAGCACAGATGTGCTCAGCCTCAAAGCTCTGCAGCTGCTGCTGGGCTTGACACGAAGTCACAACACCTCCTTGGCTGAGACACCTGTGTACAGATCTTTCAAAAAGCGATTTTGATCCTGCAATTCCGCAGTTCCTCAATAATGTACTTTTATGTTTCCCACCAGCCTCTGGAACATTTGTGTACTCTGATACGTTAGAAGCTGCATTGTGCATCAAGAAGAACACAGTCTGGTGAAGCAGCTTGAACCGCAAATTTAACTTTCTTAATGCATGTTAACAGCAAGAGCACTGACAAGCATAATTTCAACCAAAATAGCACTGTAATAAAGCTTCTTTTCCAACTGCTTCCCTTAGCAACTCATGCTCAGAGTAGAGTCAAAATAACAGGATTTATTCCACTTTTATCCTTGCTAGTATTTCAGCTGAGTGTGAAGACATGAAAGCAATTCAGAAGTCAGACTATTTTAAACCCATTGCAGTCGTTTTTCATAGCCAAGGGAATTGTACTTGCTGCCGCTGCCCTTAGATTTTGGAATTCTAATATCAGGAATAACGAGTTCTTTTCAAATTACCACCTTTAAAACAGCACTTAGGTATGACCCCAACCCAGTTTCCAAAGATTTCTGGCTTTTTGCTTCTGAAACCATGCCTAGGGCTAATAAAATACCTTGATAATAAGTATGTGCTCAGTCCTCAGTGGGGACAGTCAGTCATTCAAGCAAACAGATCACTCAGCTTCTCTGGCCAGATTAATATATTCCCAGTCTCCTGCCTTCAAGGATAAGGATTATTTAGTATTTCCATCAAATGACTCAAAACTAACTTCTATACTTAAAAGAGGAAAAAAAATATTCTAAGCAATCTTATGCTGTGCTGTTCTAGTAGGTGAATCCTCCGACCAGGAATTCTAACCTGGTGAAATAAGGAGGAATTTCAATTATCATTTGGAAAATTAAGCATATTGAATGCTTTAACAGCTTAATGGCATGAATCAAGATGTTAAGAGGTTTTATTTCTTTTTGATGTTTTCTCTCTGAAATTGCTGGCAGAGCAGCATTCCAAGAGCAGCACCACATTCTCCAAGGGCACCTCAAGAGAACCCAGGAACAGATTCATCCTGGCAGTCCAATCTCATCTGCAGCACTCGGTGCTAACTTCAGTTTCTGCCTGCAGCACCTGACATGTGCAAGTGTAAACCAACATTCACTGTGCTCTCCTATCCACTCCCAGTGTGGGAGATTTCTGAATTATTCATAAACACAAGAAACAAGAAGGGTCACTCAAGCAGGATGCTGCCCTGGCTCGACAGGCTGCGTTCCAGCAGCCTGCTCATCCCTGCAGAGCACTGTATCCCTTCCTCCCCTTGCATTAGAGCACTGCAGATCAATAGGAAAAGCAGTGACTCAAGGGAGGGCAACCAAGAGGTTTCAAATTCTTGGCAGATGAACTTGGAAAGAAACAATTCTGGATGAACTCTCACAGATCAGCAAGTAACTTTTCATGCCCTGCATTCTGCTGTTCAGAGCTCTCTACCACTCCCCTTTGCAATCCATACATATGTATAAAAATCATGACACTTGTTCAAAGCAGTATGAAAATCGTGAGACTTGAACAAAGCAGTGTGATCTCGGTGCCAGCGACTCTGAGGGATGTTAGCTCACATGGGAGTGATCAGCTCGGGGGCGTGTGTGCAAGAGAACAGATGGTTACAGTGGATACACCTCAAAAAGCTCCAGAAATAGGGTTTTTGGTAAGGTAACACTCCCAGGCACCGGGAAGAGGGAACGTGAAGCGAACTGCACGTTGGGGAAGCACAAACATCTTTAACATACAGGTAGTCAGCTCCCTGGGAAGAAACTCCCCTGTGAAGCCAGCTCTGGAAGGACAATCCTCCAAGGACAAGTCCCAGCCAGGCCCCTGCTCCGAGCAGCACAGTTCCCCTTGGCTTTGTGCAGTGACCTTCCCCTCAGAGCAGCTCTCCACAGCAGCCCTTGCTCAGAGGAGGTTTAAGTGGTTTTTCTCTCCGCTGTGCTTTCACTTCATTAAATGTTCTCATTTACAAAGAGAGGAGTTATTCTCTTATTGCTGGGAAACAAAGGCTGCTTGGCAGCCACTCAGTTCTAGAACTCTCTCTGGAAAAGATGGAGAAGGCTTTAGTTACACAGTGAGGCTTGTGGGGACTACAGACAACCCAGGACGAGAGGCAGGGTCAGACCTGGCAGTGAATGGCTGTGTCTCATCTAAACAAAAATTTCCTTTACGTACCATTTCTGGTCCCTGACAAATATGAGGTAGTCTAACAGTCCTTTGACTTCTCTGTAACTCTTCGCACAGTCTATGCCATCAAGATATGACTAGTCAGAGTGTAAAGAACACTACGACTTACTTTAAAAGGGAAAAAAAAAAGAGTTTAAGCCTTCCATTGCAATTTCTACTTTAAAACAGTGTTTAAAAGCGTTCACATTAGAACTAGAACAAAAACACTACTCCACAACTTTTCCAGCAAGATTCACCAAAGGTGAACCTGCTGGCTATCAGAGCAAGATCAGCAAACAAAATGTTTGCATTACAATTTATCACTGAACTGGATTAAGCAATTAGAAAGGACATCAGGAAATACCTTGTGTGGAAGCAATTTCAATTAAAAATTATAACTCTTCACCTGAAACAGAGCTACTGCAGAGATTTTAAGAATTAAGACAAATGAAGCAGGCAGCAAGCATTCATTAAAAAGGAAGGATCTGTTCCATCTTGATTTGTTAAAAAAAAAAAATCAAATCACAACGCCTCACATTCAAATATACCTTTGTTTTAATACATTCATTTTTCAACAGGAAGAAACTCTTCCACTCCATGCAGAGCAGAATTCCACAGAAGAGAGGAAAATCCAGCCTTTCCAAGCGGAGCTGTACTTGGGCAGGGTGTGAAGAGCAGGGAGCTGGCAGGTGGCTCTGAGGGCACGGCTGCACCGTGTGCTGGGATGCATTCCCAAGGATCTCCCGAAATGAGAGCTGACATTCCCCTGGCAAGTGTGAGTGGCCCCTCACCTGAAGCTACAGGGAAAAAAAATTGTACAATTCTCCTTTCTCCCCATCACACTTTCCTACAACTGCATCCTGACCTTATTTTACTTTGTCCCTCTTGTATCCTCCCTCCATTACAACCCAAAAGCATTTTACCCTGTAGTGGCACAAGTCATTCAATAACAGGATAAATTGTCTTCGCCCTCTGTTCCCTGGTACAAGACGAAATCTGGCCCTCTAAGCATTAATGCTGGCTATTAAGTGTATCCAAGACAAAATAAATAACCCTTCTGTAAGTTACACCGAAAAATCAATAGGATAAGTCAATATCGGTAAGACAAACATTCTGCTCCATTTTAGAGGCTAAAGAGTTCCTGTTTACTATGCAAGTGTAGGAAGTGACCTGGAACTTTGTAATTAAATGATTTTTAGTGCATTAAGAGTGCAAGTTTACAGCACTGTTCATATCCAGTCTTCCAAAGCAAAGCATTCCCAAGTAATTGCCCAAAATAGCCCAACTTATTCTACTCTGCAGGAGTACATTCCTGCCTTAAAGTTCATAAACAATGGAGTTAGTCTAAAATTTTCATAAAGGAGGCTGTGAAAGTTTTACATAGTTATGCTTCAAATCCTTGAACTACAATTACAATGGCTTTTTTGTTTTTGAAGTTCTGGGGTTTGCCTTTTTTTTTTTTTTTAATTAGACCACACAAACACATTATTATACAAATTAGACAAGTACTAACAAGAATCTACTCTGCACAGATGTTGTTCATGAGTTGTAATTGAAGGTTAATTATTTCTCAAACAGAGAGAGAAGCAATCTTGAAAAACAACCTTGGATGTTCTCCAAGGCAGTGATCAGAGCTTTCAGGTAGAGTATCTGGGAAGAGAACTTGTCAGTGGTTCAAAAACGTACTGCAGCATGATATTCAGATTCTTCAAATGCCGTATTTATGATATTGCACTGGAGCCGTGCTCAGATTTACAGCCCAGGCCTCAGAAGATCCAGGAGAGAAGATCCCACACTGAGTGAGTCCTGACCTCACAGACATTACAGGACCCTGCACAGTCTCTGAGCACTCCCTGGGCTTCCAACACCCACAGCTGTTAAACAACCCGTGCTCTAAGCTGCCCTTACGCCCTACAAACACTGAAGGTCACTGCAGAAACCTTTTCATTAAAACCACCAGGGCTTCCCTGGGCCTTGTTCAATCATCAAGTGCTGCAAGGACTTGTTCTTTACAGTATCCTTGTCTCAGGAAAGCATCTGAAAGCAGAACTGGCCTAGCAGCCAGCAAATTGAGCTTCTTCAGCTCACCTCTCCTTCTGTGGAATGGAAATGAAATTCCTGAGAAATTCTCCATGAAACCTGGAGTTGAGGAAAATTAAGCCCTCTGTAAGCAGAAGTGAATAAGAAAACATTTCCTTTCCTGGCATTTGCCAAAGCCATGAATTCTTGCCCCTGACAGCTCCTCTGTCACTCAAGAGTCCTGCATGGAAGAAAAGGTTTTATCAGGTATAGAGAAGAGCATAATCCCTACTCATCCTTGTCTTCTCTTGGGGCCTAGACTTGTTTAAGGGCTTCTCTTGATTTAGTCAGGTTTCACTGAAAAGGATTTTAGGCTCTACCCTGCTATGAACAACCCACTTGTACCTTGCGAATGTCCACAAAAAAAGAGGAAGAAAGGATGAGGAGATTTATTGCAATACATTTAAATTCACCCTAACTATATAAAGCCTCAGATTTTATTACTTCACACAAAAAGAAGAGGGCAAGACTGCTCTGTCCATTTTTACATTTAGCCGTATTAGAAGCCCACAGTACTTTCAAGTTAAGTAAATACCCGGTTAAGTTTCTTGCACATTTCAAATAGACTCTACCTGTTAAAGTGATCTTGTCTTCAGTGGATGTCACCACTGAACAAACAATACCTATTTGTTCTACCAAATAGGTTAACAGCCCTGCCACATGCCAAGCAGGCAATTTGCTGCTCAAATCCTAGAAACACAGCAAGAAACCTCCCAGCTTCACATTCATTCTGCAAATTCCTGAAAACAATGAGGCCATTGCCCACAACCACTACAAAATAACCCAGTATACAGACTAAACTCAAATTCAATAACTACTTTGTGATCTTGTATGAAAGGCTTTGATTCAGTAAATTAAAAATCTCTATGGAGACAGGAAACAGCAGAGAAGTTATTCTTGTGCTTTGGCTCCACTAAGTCACTCTGAGACCATAAAAATTTAGAGACAATTTTTTGTTGGCTCCTGGCTTCAAACAGCACTTACCACCACTCATCCAAAACTCGAGGGATGTGCATAGGGAAGCAAAACAACCTTTCAGAACAGAGACAGAACAGAGCTTTATCTCCACACAGCTCTGCAGACACAATCCAGGCTACTTCACACCTATTTAATCTCTTCCAAGCCTTCTGCAGTGCAAAAGGAACAGCTTCCTGTTAAATTTCAGGCATAACCATAGTTGATACACACAGCCAATCACAAAAATCACGAAATACCACTGAAATGGTGTTATAAAGGAAACTGCAGCTCGACAGCTCACAGTCAGAGTGCTGCTTACACAGCACATCACACACCACACCTTGGATTTCTGACAGCAGGACCTTTCACGTGTTAAACTGCTACAAAGCACTTCCAAGTGAAAGCAACGGCACCAACACACAAATACTGGCATTTCTGTTCCTCTCTACAGTTCAGGCAGCATTGCCATGGTTACAGTGTTGATCACTTATTGGCTTTAATTACATTCCAAATCCAGACCAAATGCATAGCTTGGCATTTTAAACAGCCCTGAAGGCAACCCTGCAGGCCAGTTCTTGTAACCTGGCTTTGAGTCCCATGAGGTGGAATGCACTCAGAATCATAAACTCATTCTGGCTGGAAAAGACTATTAAGATCATTGAGTCCAACCATTAACCTAGCACTGCCCAGTCCACCCCTGGAAACACCACAGTGCCCATTACATCCTCCAGGTCACTGCAAAAGCAGTCACTGAAACTGGACAGATCTCCAAGGAAATTCGTCACGGCATCCACATCATCTTCCCAAACTTTGGTACTGTATTTGTTTGTCTTGCTTGTGCTTAAACTTCTTTCCTTTGAGGTCATCAAGCAGAGAAAGCATCAGGAGTCCTACTGAAACCCAAACATTCCTACTGCACAAAACATGACCCCAAACCACGTGGACTTTAGGACGTTTTCTCTGCTGTCAATCACAGGACACTGTTGGCAACAAATTCACCTCTGGTAGCTGTTGCACAGAACGTTTTGGAGAAATTCAGGCTAAGAATCAACTAGATAGGATTATGCATAACAGTATCACTCTCATGAAGAGGATTTAGAACTAATTTTTTACTGCTGTTAACTTAAAGAAGACATCAAATCCTGCCTACTATCAAAAAGAGAGTAACAATTTCAGGGGGAAAAATAGCGCCTTTCCTTGCAGTAATTTAAAAAGTTTACACACATTTCAGAGTTTTAGTTTACATTCCCTGCAAAGGAAATATGAAGCAAAGAAGTGCTTGTTTTTCTACCAGCACACAAACCAGAAATCAAAAGGATTTCACAGGCAGCTTATTGCACAAATGCTCCATTTAAATTGTACCTGCAACCAAATATCAGTAAAACTCTCTGCTTATCCAAGGAAATACTTGACAACATATGTCCATTAAGCATTCTTGACAAATTTGAGTTATACTAAAAAAAGCATAGATTTGCTTAAGACTGGCCAAAACCAAAAGCAAAGAAAGGACTAGAAGAAAAGGCAAAAAGCAGGAGCAAAAAAAAGAAGTTATTGGGGGACAGGAAGGTCTGCAGCAAACTTCCTCTGTATGGCAGCATAAATGTGTTGGCTACAGAGCTAAGCAATCTCAGCCTCAGTGTTCAGTGTTTTCAAGCATGAATAAAGTTACTTTAATATTTTAATATTTCATTAAAATAATTTAGGCCTTATAAATAAAGCAGGAGATTCAGAACAGGTTATGAAGCAATCTTCTAGGTAAGTGCAATTTTACTGGTAGTTCACTGTTGAGTTATTCAACTGTGGTCACCAACTTACCAAACCAAGCAAAGAGCCTCTTTCCTGCACCAGAAAGAAATAGCCAATTCTCATGAAACAACAGAAACCTCAATTCTCACGAGGGATGTGATCAGTCAAGCCACCCATGCAGGCTCTTTCTACACAGATCACTATTTTATCCCCCTCAGTGTACCCCTTTCCCATTCAACATCTGGGCATTTACATTTCAGAAAAGTGCTCAGAGAGAAGTTTTACCAGCAAAATTACAGTGGCCTGATGTTACATGGACTGACACTGGAAGGGAACTGGCTCATAACCACTCCGCTACACACAGAGATTCCATCTTCTTCCAGATAAAAATTAAATCTTCAATGATTTAATGCAATTTTATTCAAAGTTTTGATGGTAAAAGGTACACCAATTCAGCAGGTAGAACAAACTGGGGATAAAGGATGTGACCTGAAGACACGTCATCTTCATCATCATTCCATCTTCTATCTGTAAAAGATGATCTTCAACAACCACAGACATGCCTCAACACGACTTTAATTTGAAGAGTGGTTACTTTAAAACAGATCTGAGTCATCTGTGGTTTGCTTAAATAAATTTGCACAGGTGGAATTTTGTAATAATTGATTCTTGTATGGGAGCCTAAATGTCCATCTTCAGAGGGACACCTTAATATGAAGGCAGGACAGAGGAGAAAGTGGACAGCCTGTGTAGGAGTTTGAGTTACACCTGCTTTGCCTTCCAGGCACACACAAGAGAATCATTAATTCTCTTCCTCCCTTTGGGAAGTCCAGAGAGCCTGAAAGTGCCCAAAAAGAGTGAGCAAGGCCACTAAAGAGTGAGCAAGCCAAACTTCGACTGCAGCCTCTTCACAATCTTGAGACACAAATCTCTAAAATGAGAAGCTGGAATAGAGAAGTTGGGCAAGTACCACTCCCTCCTCAAGAAAAACAAAAGGTTAAGGACAGAAAACCCACCAACCATGCTGAATGCAAATAATTTTAATCTTCCTTTCCTTTGGAGTAAGCTGGGAAAGCCTGATCATTCAGGTTAGGCTGGCTTATGACTGAGAGACCAAGATCAAATTGCTGGTTAGAAAACAACAGACATTGCTCTGGTCTAGACTGAAGGTGGAACATTGAGGACAGACTTTATAGCTGTGCTGCTCCAAGTTGCTCTTCAACATACACAGATCTTACCTGACCTAGAGGGGGCAAGAGCAATCCCAGATGGACTTCCAATTTCACTGTAACTTGTTCATATCAAACGCATTTGCACCACTATTCTGTATTCAGGGAAAAATGCCTGCCCTGCCCGTGTTCCAAGCAAGACAGATGGAAATCAGTCTGGCCCAGGAGCCACGTAGCTCCGGGCAAAGCACTTTGTTTGACAGAATGTGCCCTGCAATTAAAGTCAACTTCAGTAGTTGCTACGAGAGGAAACTTGGCTTCTGACCCCAATTGCACAGGACACGACTGTTTTGGCTCAAGGTTAAAGTACTCTGGAGAAGAGGCTGACCTCCAAAAGAGCATCACAGCAAAGGCTGGCAACAGGCCAGGGAAAGCTTAAATGCCTGGAGACCTACATGTGATTACTGGGGAATGTGAGCTATTCCCAAGCACTTCCCATTTCTCTGCAATACTGGCAACACACGGCCCTTTACATAACACAGAAACATATCTTCCTGTGAATTTTTTAAGAGACACACGTAAAACCAACTGCAAATCATTAAGCTTGTCCTACTGTTTCTTCTAATTACCATTCCTTGTCTTACAGCAGCTGAACAATCACAACCACCGCTCTGTGTTGCCAACAGGCATTTCAGAGGCACGGGGTATTGTCACACTGAAAGCAGAATTTGGTACTTGGCTTCCCCTTTCCTTTTCCAGTTAACAAAATTGCATGTCTGGTTCCTCTGCAGTCAGTTTTTTAAAATTCAGCTGTAATCCCACTGTGGATCTATTTTTAGAACAGTCAAATATTCCTTGCTGCTCTATTGTACAATGCTTAAGTCTCACTTTTATGAGTCCTATAATTAGTATTCGTCACTTGTTTGGTCTTAGAATCACAGACACTTTCAATAAGGTCTGTTACAACATGTTTAACATCTGGAATATGTTAGGCTATTTTAAATAAAATTATTACTGTGCAGACAAAACCTAATTTATGAGTGGAGGAGGACAGGATGACTACAGCACTGCTACAGTATGGGCTCAGAATTCCTCATTAAACCATTGCCTGGGAGGTTAAAAGACTTGTACTACCACAAGGAAAAAAGCCTCCAGGCTTCCCCCCTGCATGAAGGTTCAGTGGAACAGGTTTGACTTCATTGCCTCAGACTTCACCCACCAGGTTTTCACTTGGCCCAGAGGCAATTGGCCTCTAAGCACTGCACCACTGATCTCACCTTTCCAAAACTATCATCAGTACAGTGAGCTTCACCAGAAGAACATAAAATTCAAGATAAATAGCAAGGCCTTGATTTGGCTTTCGGGCCAGCAAAATATCAACTTCTGGGTAGAGAACAGCCATACTCTGTTAAGCAAACCAATTAAAATTTCTAAAGTACATCATTTTAAGTCTTGACCATTCACTAATGTCAATGGAATGCCATCAAAATGCAGCATGATAGGGTCTGGAGCCTGCACACTATTTACCTCAAGCTAGGAAGAGTAACAAAAAAAAATCCATGTCTGATGTATCAGGAGACCCTCAAAAAGGTAAAAAACTGATGGTGGAAAACCAGGAGTACAGAGGAGCAGTTCCTCATGTGAAATCATAAACTACTGAACTAACTAAGATCACCACCATGAAAATCAGTAATTTAAGAGCTGAGGGAGGTACCTGCCAGATCTAAGAGGGCAGCAGCACAGAGAGCCTGAGTCAGGCTGTGCTGCCTCTTCTGACACAGGGAGCAGGAGGTGTGAGGCTGAGCAAGCTCCGCCAGGCTCGAGGGAAAGGATCCATCTCTTGACAGAGCGTGGCATGAAGCACCAACTCCTGCTGGAGGGTGTCACCACAGGGCTCACCGGGCTCCCAAACTAAACTGGGAGCACAAGAAATCAAGCACATGAGATGTTATTCCTGACAACGGCACATTCTGGACCAGAAGGGCTGTCAAGACACATTGCTGGAGGATGAGAGAGTATCCTTAGAGAGTGTTACCATATGTTTATCTCGTTCCTATCCTCTCCCCTAGAGGCACTGCCCTTGGCCACTGCCTGAAAGGCAGCACTAGCTAGAGAGGCCTCGTGGTGCAGTTCAGTCCTGTGCTTCTCATTAAGAGACAGAATAAAAATCCAAATTCATCATCCAGATCTCAATAACCAGGTAATACCAGTGTAAGATCCATCACTGGCATGGTACAGCTTCTGCACCCCTGCATCTGCTCCCCAATAAAATACTGACAGAAAGATACCACTTAGCTTCAAAAGAGAAAAGAAGAACAGTCAAAGGTCATCTGATTCTTTTTAGAAAAGCAGTTAAACTCATAGATTATAGACAATCAGTTCTTTGTTCCTCACCCTCCTTTACAGCAAAGAAAGGCAAACAAAAGCATGAATCGGTTTAGTCAACACAGAACAAACAAGTTCAAGTGAAATTGCTTTAAATCCTGTTCATTACAACTTCAGTGGCTGCACCACGCAGACCATGAAACACTTCAATAGAAATAAGTAATTTCATAGAGCCTTGAATTCAGTAATGAAGAACTTATCTACAAGCCAATGAATTGCACAGCAAAGAGAGTTTTGCAAATTATACAGTATAATTCACACATTGAATGAAATAGCCAGAAAAAACCATCCTCTGGAAAGGCTTCTGCTGCCTGATGTGCCTGAACTGGACTGAATGTCTGTGGCATTTGAATTTTACACTAAATGAAGGGACACAATGCACTCAAGAAAGGAAGTGCTCTCATCAGGAAGCTGTTCCCTTCTGCTGCGGCATAAACAACTCTGAATGGCACATTGCCACCCTGACCATCACCAGGGAAATACTCATTTTCACAAAATGAGATCTATTATTGTCAAAGCGATATGATCTAATATTACAGCACCAGTAGGCAAGGCAGAAAGTTATCAGACAGGCTGAGATGGTGAGGTTTGCAGTGCAGCTTTCAACTCCTGCACAAATTGATCTGCATATATTCCAAAAAGCAGCCATACTCAAGTTATGAGAACATAAATACCAACAAAATGAAAACAGTTGTAATTATCCAGTAAGTAATACATAACCCCACAGATTTAGATATTTAACTTCATCAATCTGACCATGACACAACCTTGAAACAGTAATTTAAGAGAACCCAAACATATATAATTAAGAATTAAAACATCTTAAACAAAAAATCACTTCTAATGCAAAAAAGTAGCTTCTCTTTGCTCCCTCCCACGATCCCTCTGCTGTCGCCAGAGTTAAAGCTGGTAGGTTCCAACAGCCCAGTGATATTTTTATTTTCAAATTTGCTGATATATAGAACCCAAAACTAATTATAATAAAGTAAAATCCAAGAGGAGTCCAAGATAGAAAATGCTCAAATACGAAGTTTTATACACGACTACAAAGCAAGACAGGCAGCCAGTCCATTCACACGTGATTGTGTCCCAGCATACAACATAGACATTTTTAATTTTCATTTTTCTGAAGCATGGACCGAGTCCCCTTTATGCCAAAGCAACTCACAGAATCCACAACTCCAAGCCATTAAGTGCAATTTGCAAGTACTTTGCACTGCTAAATACCTGAAGACTGCTGAATCAGGTTTCTAATGGCCCCTCCATTTACTGTTACAGCAAGCAGCTCCTGCATTTTTCAAACTGCAGATCCCTAATTATTTCCCAACGGAATGGAGGGCTCCCAGAGTGCAACCTCAGTGACAGATGCCCTGCTGACTCCTCTTTCTTGGAGCCAGCTGCCATCAGCTCACCCACAGCACGGGGGGGACGAGCACCTGCTCCCACAGGGGTGCTCAGCAGCCTTAAGGGAGCCCGGTGAGGAAGTTGGGTTGACAAGGAATTTATCTTCCTTTTTTCCAGGACAGCTCTGGCCCAGCCCGTGTCCCTAAGCTGGCTTGCTGATGAATGTGTCTTTGCAAGAAAGCAAGAGCAGCAGCCTGGTGCACCAGCTTAGCTACAGTGGGAAACCACACATTGGTGATACTTCTCTGACCCTTAGAAGACAGAGTCCGTGAACCACAAGCTGAAAACCTCTGTGGAACGGGCTGAAATCAGCATGACTGGAGCAAAAGCTACGCAGAGAAAAGCCAAGAACTTGAGAGCTGATCTCAAACAGTGATGGTTCACTGCTGGCTTGTATTCTTTTGGCCGTGCTGGCCCACACTGCAGTGGAGCCCAGACAATGCCAGGCAGTCCTTCCCAGCCGTGCTGCCATCAGCTGTGCCACCAGCGTGGGTCCTTGGCAGGGCTCTGACCTCAAACACCACTGACTGACTGGTGATGGCTGAAACCAGCTGCAATTTGACTGTGAGAAAGTCAAATTATTAAATTACCTGTAATAGGCCTTACTTAACATTTTACATGAGCTGCTAACCTGACCTGTCTTAACTATATGACAAAAATGAAAGAAAGAGTTAAATAATTCAGCTTAACATCCTAGTTCTTCATTTAGAATACATGCACAGTATTTTTAAACTACATGAAAAAATTGAAAGACAAATTCACTTGGGAGAAAAGGAAATAGACCATTTAAGACTAACCTGTAATTAATTTCAACTTGAGCTAATTAACAGCTTTCCTTGCATATTCTCCAAAGATTCATTCTACATTCAGAATGCAACAGCTTAAAGACTCCATCGCCGGCCTCCCTCCAGGAACATACTGACTCCAAACTAAGTTCAAAGCAAAAGCAATCCTGGTTACAACAAATACCCCCTCAATTCTGGGTTCCAGATTCTGGACTCCGACTGAAGGTGCTCTGTGGGAAGTCCTCAGGCAGCACAGACTGCCCGAGCAATATGGAAACACCTCATTCTGATCTCTGAGCAACCTCTGGCTTCTCACTGGATATGTTTTCTTAATCAATCCCAAAAAAATTCACTGTATCTCTTTCCCACAGGGTTTCGAAGACTTTTACACATGCTTCTTACTGTCTAACCACACATTAGGCCATGAGCATGGAGTTATACCTTCTCCAGACTGTAACTGTAGAACCCTGAGTGTCCAGGACTCTGCAGGATGTGCAACCACTTCTTTTCTGCCAGATTCCCACCTGTTTAAGAGTTTTAACTCAAAGGCAACATCACTTGGCCGGATCAACAGATCCTGGAGCAGCACTTCACACCAGAGCTCAATCACCTGCAAAGGGTGAAAAGCTTGGAGTGCTTTCAGAACAAAACACAAGAACTGTTTTGATACATATTTTCCTTCTTCTGACACCTTTCAGAGTGTGACAGTAGCGGTGGCTTAGCTTCTAAAGTGTAAAGGACTTGTTAAAAACTGACTCAAAGCTATTGGTGAACAAAAGAACTGCAGCTGTCAGCTACAGTCAGGTCATGTGTTTGCCCAAAAAAAAAAAAAAAACCCAAACTAAAAAAAACAGGAAACCAAGCATGGAAATAGCTAAGCAGGTCACGAAATTACACAAAATAACACACAACCTGCACCGTTAGCAGGCTGCTAAGTCAATATTTTTCCCTAGTGTTCAAGTGAACTCTCCCATTTGTTACCCACAGCTCATTCCAAACAAGTGGCCAAATAATCATTTGTTCTTACACCATGTGCTAACACACAGGAACCACCACCACCATCAGCCACCAGTGAAACTGAGGCACTTCATATAAATTCAGAAATCCCACACAAGGCTCTGCTCCACCACAGCTTTACCACCACATTTCCAACAGCAAATAAGGATGAGTTTCCAACAAAGACAGGAAACAAAGCAGATGAGACTCTGGGAGTTCTACAACAGAAGGGAAAACAGCTCAGTGGTTTTGGGAGCAGACACTCAGTTTATTCCCTTCCCCAGGACTTAAGTATCCAAGACAAATTCTCAGGAAAGTGCACTGCATCGGGGAATAAAATACTTCTCTATATATTTAAAGCCTACTTTGTGCTTTCAAAAGCACTTGCTGAAGAGCTTCCTTTTTCTCACCAGCCTCTCAGCCCCTCTTCACATGATGTGTGAAATGCGTTTTTTCCAGGAAAAAAAATGAGACTGGAAGGAATAAAAATGGTGAGGATTTAGGAGCAGGTGTGCTTGATACAGTTTTAATTTTTTTTAAACGGCTTTTTAAAGTAATAACTTTTATAGTGAAATAATAATGTACTGCCTGATCAGGAAGCTCATTACAATCTAGATCAAGGGATTATACTTGGATTTGTCAATCTGAAAAAACAGATAAATTTTTTTCTAATCTACTCTGTCACTGAAGCGTATTTATCCCATTTACAATCTTATTACTTACCTGTAATTTAGGGATACTTTAATTCATGAGATATACCTTAAGAACTGTTTTTTAGAACTATAAAGCCAAAAAGAGTCAGTCAGCCTGTTGTCCAAAAGCAGCAAATTTGAACCATTAAAATGATAATATAATCAAAGGCACTACACATTATACTTACTAGGAGAGATTTATGCTTGAGATACTTCAGATATTCCATCAGAAAAATGGGAAAATGTGAGATCGATTTTTTTTAATTCACATTATTTCTGAAACCAAGTAATTTGTGACTGTAAATAGGACTTTTTCTAAATGGGCTGAAGAGCAATACCAGCTTTCAGAAACTTAAAAGAAAAAGGAAAAATCCCGCTGGTCAGTGGTTCAATCCAATGTGTGCTTTTTCAAAAATCTTATTTATTTTCCATTTGCATAAATTCCATCCTTGGAACGCCATTGCAACTGATTATTCATTATTTAAATTTACTTTGGAAATTAAACTCAAGGGAAATTATCTAAAGTATGTCAGACTGAAAATGAGCTGCGAATCTCCAAAGTTAATTTTAGCCTCATGTGTGTTAAGGAAGATTCAAGTTCTTAACTGTCTTTTAATATTAAGAACTACTTAATCAGCAAAGTCCCTGTATTACTTTAAATGTAAACCTCTTTAAGCTAATATAAAAAAATTGAATCTGTAATCTTTAGAAGTTTTATAAAAGCAGCTTCTCAGTTTTTCTCCAGTATATTTAACCTTGGTAACTTGACAAGTGAGTCTAAGTAAACAGCCATTTTTCCACATTTCAGCTGCTTCCAGCATTACGTAAACTCAGAACAGGAGGAGAAGCGAGATTCTATTCAGTCTCCTGAACAGCTGTGCAAGCTGCTGCCCTGGGTGCTTTTTAAAATACATATCCACTGACACACAGGGATTCCAAGAAGTTCATTATGACAGATATTCCACAGAGCAGCCAAAAATCATCATGTCAGCTTTGGAAACTATTTGGTGAAATCATCTTGCCTGTGTTAGGTGTGTCAGACTGAATTGTGGTAATTTCTAGCCTATGATTCTAGAATCTTTTCAAGTTTAGGAAGTAGTTTCATTAAAAGATTTGCATCTTAAACATTATCTGGAACCACACAATTTGCCAGTAGAATGAAATCTTCAAGGGAAGTAGCTTATATTAGATTTTACATAGGTGGACTTTAATGATGAGGGAAGGTAGGAAGCTTTGAAGCAATGGATGTCCCGACTCTCTCCCAGCCTCAGCACCTCCCCAATTCCCAGCTGGAAGACAAGGGGTCATGCCTTAAGGATAGTGTCATAGAGATA
This sequence comes from Edolisoma coerulescens, assembly GCA_013397115.1. Lineage (NCBI taxonomy): Eukaryota > Metazoa > Chordata > Aves > Passeriformes > Campephagidae > Edolisoma > Edolisoma coerulescens. Next base: position 1,176,246 of record VWZW01002363.1, read on the forward strand.
TATTAGGGTTCAACAGATGAGTTTTAGATTTCAGTGGAGGATGCATAACAGAGAAACTTATTTTCAACAGCAATTAAACTTAGGAAAAGAATTTTGACTCTTGTCTATTTTAGAAGTCTTTATATCATAATTGCCTGCAAAACACTTTTGTCTTGTCAGTCTTGGCTTAGATCAAAGTGGAATTAAATTCAGTTTTTTGTCTTAATATAGAGCTGCAGTCACCCTTCCCAGAGAACAAAGTTCCCTGGGAACACACTAGAGCTGCATGAATGGAATGCTGATTGTGCTCCATTCTCCCTCAAGTACCTCTTGGAAACCCAGGAAGGGGAAAGTGGGCAGATCGGAAGTTTGCACTGTAAATGACCCACTCTGCAAGTGGCATTCACTCAGTGGCTTCTAGAAAAGAATAATTGATGCTGATTTCTGTATCTGAAGGCTAAATATTACTTCGACTTAATGAGGTCCAATTTGCAATTGCAACACGTATCATCCAGGGAATCTTCCCAGTGCGCATGGGCTTCGCTGCCACTGGTGAACTTCATTACTACTCCATAGAAAGAATTACCTCTGAGTCCCACAGAACACCCAGGGAAAGGAGGACAACTGGCCAAATAAAATTTTTAAAAGTACTCAGCACCTGAAGACAAAGATGAGACCTCACACAATGCCCAGGCTAGAGACAGTGATTTCTGTTAAGACAATTCAGCACAAAGAACCCTGCTGCCACACTGACCAAAGTTTTCTCAAGAGATTTTTTTACTGACAGATGAATATCTCTGGGGTGTGGGTTTAAACCTCTCTTTTGAGGACACATTCTCTCAAGGGTTGGGTGCAAATAAAAAGAGAGGGACAAAGGAAAATCAAACACATCAGTCATTTCTTGGGTGCTTTAAATTCAAGCTTGGTATATGCCAGGCTGTTCCACATCTCAGAAGAGTTGCTGGCACTGTTAAAATAACATTATAGCACTTTTTTTGTTGAGAATATGCAACGTAGTTCTTCCACTTTAGTGAGCACAGAATTTGACACAAGTATTCCTTCCAGAAAGACTTCATCAACTTATGCAATCACTATTCAACCAAGGAGAAACAGTAACAAAAAGCATCAAGCTAGCATATACTGTTTATATTCCTTACAGAATTTGGCTCATGGAGGCACTCCTCTACACACTTCAGAAAATGCATGGACAGTTTTGATGGATCACCAGCAGGAATTTTACAAGTTTTAAAAATCAGTAACAGCAGCAACACGGCAGCAGGAGGACGTTCATCCAGTGCTCACATTCTGAACAAGTACAAGTGCTAACCCACTGTTCTGACACAGACTAAATAAATCAGATGTATTATTGCTCAGCTAAACTTCCAGTCTCAGAAGGGATCCTGTACGGCTGTTTCTTTTTATGAGCATTCTTCTCCTCTTAGTTCACTTTTAATTTTTAACTTTTATTTTAGCCTAGTTGCATACTCAGTATAGCCTCTTGCTTTCTAAAGAAAAGCTTTAAAGTAAGGGAAGACTTGATATTTGTTAAATATTCTTCTTCAGATATTATCCCCAAGACACAGAACAGTTTGAGAACTCTGTTAAATACTAATAGTCAGAAGTGTTTCTAATTACACCCAGCAAAGCATTGTGGACAATCCTGATGTCAGCATTTTGACTCAAAATATCCTTGAAGAAATAACACAGGGGAAGAATTTTTGCCTTCAATTCAGCAGCAAGGGAAAGACTCATCAGTTTAGCAAACAGCAAGGGAATTTCATTTAAGAAGCTAATTTTGGCTGATTGATCTAAGAGCCAGTATAACTTCACTGAAGGCTAAAGTTACAGATACCATCAAATGTCACTGAGAGACCACCTGGAGCCCAGCTGTCAAGAGTGACTGAAGTCATTAAAGACCTGACACACATCACAGTCTGCATCTTCACTGCTCAGCAAAATCACCACTCTCTGCCTTGAAGTGTTTTCAAGAGCAAGACCTACATGTGTAACACTGGGGGCAGCCTTAGGAATAAGATAAAAAGAAATGCAAGTATTCCCTGTAGAATGATCTAACCCTTTTTTGCCCTGTGACTGCAAAGGATCACTTCTGTAAGGAATTCTGCACTCCAAACCATGTGATCTATCTAACTATTTACACTATGAGCACTATTAAAACTCTCTTCTGAAGCCATTAAACATAGTATTTTCAGCAAGCGAAATCAAGCAATTATTATTTCGATTACGGTTCAGTTTTAACTGGTTTTATCAGGGAAAAGCTCCTTAATTGCTCTTTGTAACTCCTAAGAGTCCCACAGCTGTGGTTTCAACTCAAAATACTTTAAAATGTCAAATACCTACTTCCACTCTGTTTTCTAAAGGGAAAAAAAAGGGAGGGAGGGAGAGGAGGAGAGAGAGAGAAAAAAAGGAACCGAATTAGATTTCTTTCTTTTCATTACTATTTGTAACACTGTCACACAAATTAGCAGCATACACCCAAAAGGCTTTTTGTTCATCTCTCTGGCCTCCCTACCAAGCTTTTTCTTCCCTTCCCTCAAAATGTTACCAGTGTCCTTTCTCCCTTTTCATTCAGGCATATCCTTGCTTCCATGGCTTTCTCTGTGCTCTCTAACCCTGTACACCCTACACTGATGAAGACAAAACCATAACAATGTTTTAATCAGTGTACATGACATTTCCTCCTGTTTTAGAAGCGTCTGCCCCCAGTAACCACCTTCCAGTACACTTCAATCCTACTTTTGCTCTAACTTTCAAATACATCTGTAAACTGTATCTAAGCTTTGGCAGAAAAGGAGAGCACATTATGTTAAGAAAATACTCTGGGCAGAGAAGAAACATTGAAACACAGAGTTCTCATATTTTGCATATTGTTTTCAGCTTTGTATGTTCTACAGTATCTATCAAACAAAGCCCAGGAAGTACTCAGCAATACAAGGAACTGGCAAGAAGAAAATTACAATGAAAATTAATACTTACAGCCATAATTAACTCAAAAGGGTGTTTATACACCCGCACAGGGGACTGGTACTTCTGCACCATGGCTGCAGCTTAGTGAGATCAACTCAAACCTGAAAAAGAAATTTTTAAAACCATCTGTCAGACGTAGGAAGCCATTTTCAATTTTCTCTTACAATTAGTCTGTGCGTGGTACCACGCCAGCAATTCCACAGGAAATCCTTCACAATTCCCTGACAACCTTTTTTAAGACCCAACAGGGCTCTGAAAAGCTATATATATATTTCTGTCAGAAGTGACTTATCATTTCTCCCAAAGACAACATAAAATTAGCACATTTTTAGTCCACTTTTAGTAACAAATCTTCAACATATTTTATGACTCTTTGTCAGGATGGTGAGACTTCCTGTGCTGCTGCTGAGAACCAAACACTGACACATCCCAGCGACAAGCAGAGAAGCATTTCCCAGTCCCCCAGCACAGTATGTGGGCTGCCCTGCTCAGAGCAGGTACTGAGGAAAAAAAAAACAAGAAAGAAATACAGAAAGCACAAAAAGAGGTTAAAAAATAAGTGTTAAAAATGCTTGTTTTCAGAAAGAAGGAAAACAAACGGATTACTAAAGCACACTGATGGATCAAGGGCATTCCTTGATCATCTCCAAAAAAAATTAAATTGAAACTCCTGAGAGAGAAACTTATGAGACAGTTGGGGAAAAAACTTCGAGAAAAATTCCACTACGCGGCCAGAAAAAATTCACTGGCAACACGGAGAGGAATTACTCCAAAGGCTTTGTGCCTGCTCTAGCCGGCAAAGTGCTTGACCCGAACTCGCTCGACTGCAATTACGTTTATTGAAAAATTCTGGCAGTAGCACTCGCAGATGAATCGCGGGCTGCGAGCCAGCCTCATTTTAGCGAGAAATGGGTTCGCCACAGCAAGTTCGCTTCACTTTTCTGTCCGTAAGGCGCTCCCGCGTCCCCGCGGCGCTGCGGGAGCGCTCCCGGCCCCGGGGCTGGGGCAGCGGGGCTCGGCGGCTCCCCGGCCCCGGCCGGAGCCAACAACAACTCCCTGAGCCACAGGAAGGTTCTCCGACATCCCAGCCTCGAGAAGAATTTACCCGTGACTAGCCCGCATTAAAAAAAAAAACAAAAAACCATCTGAATCAGCACAAACAGCCGCAAACCCTCTCTAATCCCCGGACAAAAAGAGTTACACAACAAAGAAACTCCGCGTTCCTCCCGCCGCGGTGGTACCGGGACACCCCGGGAAGGGACGGGATGGGGGGACACCAGTGGGAGCCCTGAGCTCTCCCGGAGGGATCCGGGACAGCCCGCGAGGGGACGGGACACCTGTGACAGCCCCGCAGCGACCGGGACAGCCCGGGAGGGGAAGGGACACCTGTGACAGCCCCGCAGCGACCGGGACAGCCCCGGAGGGGAATGGACACCTGTGACAGCTCCGCGCTGCTCCGGAGGGATCCGGGACACCCCGGGAGGGGACGGGATGGAGGCACACCGGGGACAGCCCCGCGCTGCCCCGGAGGGGTCCGGGACACTCCGGGAGGGGACGGGACACCGGTGACAGCCCCGCGCTGCCTGGAGGGACCCGGCCAGAACCGCCTGCCCGGGGCGGCCGGAGCGCAGCGGCCGCGGCACCGCCGTGACCCGCCCGAGGACCGCGACCCCCCCCACCATCACCAGTACCACCACCATCATTAGTACCACCACCATCATTAGTACCACCACCGGCAGCGCCGACCGCACCTCGAGACTCCCCGTGGCCAGCGCTGAGAGGAACCGGCGGGGAGCGGGCGGACAATGGGAAAGTTGCCGGGGGGCACGGCAGCGGGGCTGGGGGACGCGGGGCGCGGGCCTCGGGAGGCTCCGTGCCGTCCTTACCGCTCGGAGCCGGCCGCGCTCTCCCCTCATGCCGCCGGGGCAGCGCCGTCCTGCGCGGGAGGGGCGCGCGCGCCGCCGCCCGTCGTTCGCGGAGCCGGGCGGGGGCGGGCCCGGCGCCTGCGCGGTGCG
>VWZW01002367.1:0-21770 GCA_013397115.1 Edolisoma coerulescens
CCTTTGGTTTGGGGTCAAATTGAACTTGTGAATGTCACAGGGCTCCCCAAAGGGTTAATTAGGATCTACAAACACTACTAAGGAATAGACAGTAAAGTTTGATCTGTTAGCCTGGCATACCAATGCTCCACAGCACCCAGCACTCCACAAGGTCCTTAACAGCTACCAGAGGTTCTCAAACAGCTGTTCACAAACAGTACTGACCACACAAACTGCTACTTTCAAACCAAATGATGAGTAAATATCCATCTAGGAGCTGGATCTTTACAAAAAACAGCGGTGTTCAGTGTCTGAATCCTGACATTTATGTCTTTATCACTTATCTGAGGTATTAATGGAGGATTTTAATCTAGGATATAGGGCTCATGGTTTCCAAAGCAGAATTAATTGAATTTACAAGCCATTCTGAATGTTTTAGGTCTATGATGTTGGTTCAGCAGAGTAATAGGGTGACAGAAATCACAAATACTACAGACAAATTTCAAGGTTAGCATTGTTTGGGCAAGGCTCAGTTGTCCATCCTTTATACAGCTGACTCTGGCTTTAGAAAGGAACTCTCACTTACCTTTAGATGTTTCTCAGACTTCCTCTCCAGATGGATCACTTGAGTATTATACATTTGTCATTTATTCACAGCAATTTATTAAAATAGCATTTTTAAATTCTAAAAATAATGCCTCGAGGACAGGCTACTGCTGAAATCCATCTCCAGAAATGGTGTTTGGTTTCTGGGACACCAATTCCTGCCATGCAGTGCCTACTGATGCCTGGTTAGAAACATTACCCACATGTCCAGCAGAAAATACTCAAATACCCATTTGGAGGGAAGGCTTTGGATTCCTTTTCCCTAACACTGCTCTTGTTTCCCCCCATCCCATTTTCATGAAGTCAGCAAGTGGCTTTATTTTTTTCCATGGGAAACAGAAGCAGAAAGGAAGGGAAGCTTCCTCCTGCCACTCCCTTTCACCAGGTGTCAGCACTGCTGCTCCTCCACACGGAGCTTTGCAGTGCTGCTGCAGTTTTTCATCTTTAAAACCACACAGAGCACCATCATCTAAGACAAAGGTGTTTGAGAAGGAAAATAAACGACATTTCTGCCCTGCAAAGCTACAGACAGGGCAGTGCAATGAGTGTTCCTTTGTAAGATAAGCCCAAATCCAACTCACAACCTCTGTGTTAAATGATGAATGCTAACCTGGTTTATGGAATACACAACTTAATCCCACACCATTTCAACACAATTAGGTAATTAACTGCAGTGTTACGATGTACATTCACGTGGATTTCAGATACTTGCCTCCGTTAACTACTCTTTGATCTGCTCCAGAGTTAGGGCTGAATTCTGAAGTGTGGGATCCAGACCTTGAGATTGGTGGGCCTGATCCAGACTGGCCCATCCTCGGTGAGTTTTGTCTTCCACTTCCCCAGGACAGGACGTCTCTGTTCCTCTGTCCAGGTGGAATGTATTTATTTTCTCTGAAACACAGCAAATTTCTATCAGTGTTAAGACAGAACTGAGAGGCAACAAAAAGCACCCCATTTTCTCTCTTTTTCTCCCATCAAGCCAAGGGGAAAAGTCTAAATAGTATCAGATGTTGACCCAACAGTCACCTCATGAATTGGCTTTTGATAGTGGCCACACAGTCCACTTTATGAGCCCACAGGCACTGCAGGATTTAGCAGTAATGCCTGAAATTCTCCAGGACACACCGAAACCACTGCCCTTTCCTGTAATTTGGGACGAATTCACCACGCTGACAGGTCAGAATGGGGAAGTTTGTTTCACTACAGAGATAATACAGGGCCAGGCAGAGGTGTCCAAGTCAGCCTGAGTGCCAAAACCAGCACAGGATTGTTTACACAAGGCTCCAAACTTAATCAGCCCTGCTGAAAAAGCCCAGTATCAATGAGCAAACTGCCACAGTACCAAAATACCTCCATAATTTAAATAAAAATACTATTCATCGTGTACTCAAGTACCTAGTGTTCACACCATGTCCTTCTCTTTCATTAGCATTTCTCTGAACAGCAGTATATTTTTCTTCTTCTGTCCTTTCATCATTTTCCAAGGCAACCCGAGCTTTGTATTGGGCACTTGATTCAATTTCCTCTGCTAATTGAGTTGCTCTGGCTTCCCGTTTTAAAAACTCTTCTGAATTATCTCTTTCTAATGGCACCCTAAAAAGACAATGGAAAGGAAAAGAATCTCTGAAATGCATTCAAAAGCACCGAGGAGCTACAAAAATCACACAGTGTTAGTTCTAACCCAGTCAGAGTGAAAAAATATCTTGCTTCTAAGCCAGCAGACTTGCTGTCTTTTTTTTTAATACAAAATTCCTGGACTGGTCTGATATTATGGACAAATTCAGGGTGATTTACCTGCCTAAAGAGCTGAGGTCAGGGTGCAGAACTTTTCCATAGGACTTGTAAAATCCGCAGTCCCTAAAGCTGTGCAAAGGTTCCAACTTTTAACACAGCTGAGAACATCAGGAATAAAAAGCCTCAGACTGTTGTTTACATAGGAAGCTACTCCAAGAGCCCAAATTTGAATTTTTTTTTTTAGTTGTTTACACATTCCCAGCAGACACAATCCTACTGAAATTAGAGAGTGACATCCTCAATCCTTTGATAATTCCAGCCATAGAATTGCAGCTCTCCCAGTCAGGAAGAACTGCAGAAAAGATGGATGCAACACTTCAGAGCACAGGACCAGAAATCCCTGACTCATCTGCCATGTGCCAGGACCTCACACCCAACCATTCCATGTCTCTCTCTATGGCAGGCAATGGAACACTGCAAAAAGCATCCCTTAGGAAAGCCACCAAGTCAAAATTCAATACATGAGCACCGAAACACTGAAAAAAACCCAACCAGAGATGGGATCATACCTGGCACCTCCTCCTGCCACCCATTTTTGGGGTTTACCTGTCCTAATTTTTGTTCAAGCACCAGGTTTTATAAAACAATTTTTTCCCCTTGTTTTAACTTCGAGTTGCAAAAGTTGTTCCATCCAACCTTACTTCACAATAAGCTACAGAAAAATACAGAACAGAGCTGCTCTGCTGGGCATTAGAGAATCACTACTGCCCATATTTTGAATAACACAAAGAAGAAATACAAAGAAAGTAGGTGGAGATACAAGCCAGGTATAAAATAATATATGCAACATTGCTCAAGTGTTGGTGGCAGAACGAGGAGAACAAGTGGCTTTGCCAAATTCCAAGCCAGCACTCAGCTACTGCAGCACAAGTTTCTCCCCACATTTTTGGCCAGTCAAAACATTTACTGGCCTTATCAACTGTAACTGCAAGAATATTCAATAAAACCCTTACCCTTCAGCATAAAGCTTTGGCTCAAATAAGAGTTACATGAACACAAACCTGGTTCCAGGCCCCCGCGTTAATAACACAATAAAGGAGAACAGCCAATAATCCTCATTTATTTAAAAGGATTGGGAAAAAAAAAATGAAGGGATGTATGGCAACCTAAACAGGCAGGGAATGATTTTATGTTTTCTAAGAGGCCATTAAAGATGAGAGAAAGGGGATGGACAGGATGACATTGTTCAGAACCCTGGTGATGATCAATGCATTTGCTGGAACACAAACTTGTACCTTGATGCAGTTTGACAAACTATACCTGCTACTGCTTAGCTCTAGGAAGAGAAAACAATCAAACAATAAATCCTTTACAATCCTTCAGCTGCACATCTAAGCATTTAACTACACTGCTGCTCATCCCAGAGTTGGAAAATCAGGAAAAGAGCTTCCCAGTTTAGCAGACTGATATGCAAAGCAAGTTGCTTGACTAGGGGGGGGAAAAAAAAAAGGAATTAATTTAAAGCCACCTTCATGTTTTTAATCTGTTTCCATTAATATCCAGAAAGCAGAAAGATGGGAGACTAAAGTTCAAAAGTACAAAAAGTACTTAGAGCAGTGAAGGGAAGGAAAGAACAGCTTCCCCAGGATTCAAACATAAGCCGATTAGAACACTTTGATTATCACCATGTTACAGGTCCATTTGCACAAAACAGAGAAATCAGATTGTTGAACCAGAGACCTGTAGACGAGTGCAAACACACACACAAAAAAAAAAATCAAAATATTCACTGCAATTCCTTGATATTAAAAAAAAAAAAAAGTTTCTGCTTCGGGGGTTAAAAGAGTGGGGAAATACTGAAGCCATTTCACAATGGCTGTGAACATCTGCAGTCCATTTGTGTTGCAGTTGCAGTGAACATTATAGCTGCAGACTCTGGGGAATAAATCACTGCCAGAGTAGCCAGAGCAGCCTTTATACTACTTCTATATTCCAGTTGTTATTATATTTAACTAAAACTTCAGTTTAGAGCTGGACAAGTCTGCTAAACAAGCACACAACCCCCACCCTGGTTATCAGCAGCTTTTCAACATTCCAGTATCTTCCAGATCAATTGTCTCACTAAAATCAGGATTTAGCCAAACTGCTCTGCTAGGTTAAACAAAAATATAGGTATAGCAGCTACATACAGATAATTTCACAGCTTTCCACCCTATTCCTGGAAGTTTCTGCAAGAAACGAGCGTTATTGCATGGCTAAATTCAGAAAACTCTGCAATGGGAATGAGCTGTGCCCATTTAAGGGAATATATAAAGATTTCTACATTTAAGTATTCACAGAAAGCTGGCAGGGTTTCTTAGGCACCATTCATTCATTGCTTTTGCAGTTATTTGATTCCACAACTTCCGAAACTAGGCAAAATTAGCTGCAGAATATAAAGTTTGTCAAACCAGGGAGAACATTCAATACAAATCTAATAACAAAATATTTTGGAACTTACGTATAAGAAGATAAACTGCTGTCATAAGTTGACACTACACCATAATTTTCTTCATTGTAACGAAACATGTCATTGGGATCCCATCCATTAGACTAGAAGAAAATGATGCTTGTTTTTCAAAATGACACTGGAAACACATTCCCTTCAAATTAAGGGCTGAGGGCAGAAGTTAAACCTTCTGCCCTTTTTCCTGGGCCTATGAATTCACTGTCCAGATAACAAAGTTATTAATGCCACAGTTTATTTCAGGGAGCTTTGTTCATCAGCTGCACAACAATTTTACCTTCAAATTCCTTTTTTTTGTTTGTTTGTTGTGAGTCTTTGTGTTGTTTTTAGGTTTTTTTAAAATACATGCTCAGTCTGTACTAGAAGATTACTGGCTAGCAAGAAATACATAAATATCTTTTTTTGCCTTTTCCAAAAAGCACAAATTGACTCTTCTGAAACTTTTCAAAAGCACTGATGGAATTACCTGACAGACACCACAGGCAGAAGACTCCTGTTGATCTGCACAGCTCCCCCACTTCAGTAAAATTGCAATCACAGCACTCAAGCACAACAATAAATGGTTTGAATATTTTATAAAAGCACTGAGAGTATTGAGTGTTCCAATAAATCTCAGCTCTACAGTATGGACACCAAAACTGACAGGAGAACTGTTCTACCCAAAGTTAATATGCTCTAATCAGTAAAATTATCTCCTTGAACATACTGCAGGCTGAATACCTGGCTACAAGAATTTCTGCTTGAGGAAAAGCTGACTGCTGTGATATATGAGGACATGGCATTTGAGGCCATACTCTTCATCTAATGATTCATAATCTGAGCCTGTCTCTGTGCTTGGGTCAGGCTTCCATCAATTCCCTCCATCTGCAGCCCAGGGACACTTAGCCGAGTACAATCTCACCATAATTTCCAAGTGCAATGACAGGCAGACAGGAATGCTCTGATTAAACATAAATCACTTTGGGGCATTGCTGGATTTGGAGTCCTTAACAAAAGCTGCTCTTTCGCTCCATGAGTCCAACACAGCTCTTACCACAGCAGCTGCCATTTGTCAGGATTTGCCAAAAGTGGCATTTGAAAGGCAGCTATTCTTAGTCAGATTGTTCCAAAGGGCTGTGGCAGCTGCTGGCAAAGACTGAACATCCACCAGCACAATGCAGGACAGCAATTCTGCTCCTCCAAAGTTCATTACTGGATTGAAATTAAGGATTTATTTCAAGGCATGTCCAGGGAAACAGCTCATTTTCTACTGATGGCCAGAGAGGATAAAAAGCATCACTTACGACATCTGTCTCCAGCGCCTCCAGCTCCTCGGAAGCTGTGTTCTCTCCTCCATCCCATGGTTCCAGATCCTTCTCCTTGTGTTCTCCATTAACTTTAGCACTGATGGCTGAATCAGTAAAAGCATCTGCAACAGAGTGGCGAGGGATGAGACCAGTGAGACCAGTTTGGGTAAGTTTGCACACTGGTTTTTATCTGAGGAGCAACCCAACAGAGCTGAATCGCAGGCACAATAAACATCATTCCCCTTCTCTTGGAGCTGCTGGACAGCAGAAAGGTGCCTACTCCAGACTTAAAGTAACTATGGAAGTACAGTCTAACTTCTCTCATATCAGAAAACAGGGTTAATTTCAGTTATTTCAAAATATTTTCTACAATTACATGTATGTTTGGGGGAAAAAAAGAGGAAAAAAAGACCACACAAGGATCCATATTCCTCTAGAAAACCCAAGACTTGTATAAAATTCTTTTCCAACCAGCCCACACAACTGCACACCACAATAGTGTGCAAATATCAAAAAAGCAGGAAAGCAACTCCCTAAGTGGGCAAAATACAATTTTCCTTTCAAATATCTGAATTTCTTCTATTTCCACAACTCCACACCAACACACCAACAGAGCAATTATCCATCAGCTTGGTGCTCCAATTCCCTGTGACATCAACAGAGGGGTCTCCTCTCCTGCCAGAGTTTTTCCAAGCAGCAGCTTATCCAAATCACACGGAAAAATTCAGGAACTCTCTACTTTTTGTTCTCGACAGCAGAAGAGAATAAACAACCAGTAAGGTTCTGGTATTGTTTATAAAAATGATAAAAACATCAAAAAATAAAGATCACAAACTTTTAATTTGACTCGTTCATGTTTCATTCAAGCCAGACTTAAGAAGGAATAAATCCAGAGTATTAAAAGTGCTGAAAAATGTATCTAAAGCCATTTACTAAGGAAGTCAAGCTTTCATATTTGTAAGCAACTGGATCTCAGAACTACACACAGAACTTTAAAAAAATCAAATAAGCTTGTTAAAGGCTCATAAATAAATAAATGAGCCTAAAATAAATAAGTCTTCAATCTAGAATTTCCTATCTTCATTCTACTGATAAAATAAGGAGCAAACATTTCAGACCTTTAGAAAAGATGAAATCAAACCACCAGGCAGTGCCAGATTAGGAAAAACGTGGCCTAAATTAACTTCTGGCAAGATCTAAAAATCTTCCTAAAAAAAAATAAAATGAACTTTAAAGCTATTATGAAAAGAATTCCCAACATATGAAGTTGGCCACTGATGTAACAGCTTTTACACAATCACTGAAGATGTTTTAAAGAGAGACTGCTGACACTGTTTTACCCAAACTCACAGTGAAATTCTGCACGGATATTGGATAAAAATTCACTGTGCTCGGTCTCTCTAACAACATCCAGCACTACCCCATGAAATGCTCAGACAAACAGCTTTTAAAATACACTCTACTATAATATATACTATATATGTGTGTTCAAATGTCATCTGAAACTACACAGGAACACAGTGCCACAACCCACAGTTAAATAGTAGCTAAAGAGCACATTTTTAAGAATTTTAAAGAATGGAAACTCTGCATTTACCTTATCAATACACCATAGCTTAACTCAGATAAGTCAGTGCTGCTCCATCATTAATTCCATGTTTCGTTTCTGATCTGCTCAGATTGGGACATTTTACAACAAATCCAAGTTTATGTCTCTTAGGAAATTGAAATTGGTTTCTACATCTCTGGGAGTGGAGGGAACTCCTCTCCAGCAAAATTAAATAAATATGAATTAGGAGCCTGATGGCAGCACCTGATGGAGGCAATCTGTGTTTCAGAAGGGTGTTTCCTTCATTTCTATTAAATTCCTCCAGGCAAACTCCACACAACTGTGCCATTTTGGATACTGTGAATAAAATACCAGCTTAACAAGACTCATCTACTCAACCCACTAATTTTCTTATTTAAACAGCCACATCAACATTCAGCAGCGCTGTTATTGTAATGATACAGACGGAAAAAACACCCAAGTCAAAACAAAAACTCCACTATCAGCAAGTGCTACAGGTCTGAGTAAGATGTGGAAGTTTCCCAGTAAATCCAGTATATCACAGGGCACAGGAAGCTCCAGTGCTCTGCATTCCTCTCTCATTCCACAATGAGAGTCACAAGTGAGACTGAGCCCGTTTAACCTCTATAACTCAAAGAAAATCCAAAGACAGGAGAAATTCAAGCTACAAAGGCACTCCCAGTCAGACAATGTGGTCTCAAGAGCATCCAGGCAAAGTTTAAATGCAGCAGGATGGTACCTCAAGGCACAGATCACTATTTTCCTGGAGCAAACAGCAGGGTGGGCACACGGGAGATCGGAATTAAAAACCCAGCAAAGCCTCTACCAAAATTAATCCAGAATGAATGTGAGAAACTCTAAAAAGAACAGTTTCCAAAACAAAAACGTGGCTCTTAAGATTATTAGTAAAGCAGAAGGTAAAACATGAGCTGCTGCTGCAAGTGCTGACTGGCAGAGCAATAACTGACAAGACACCGCACAGGCTCAGCTTCCCCCTTATCTGGTGCCTCTTATCTCTGAGCTGTTGAAGGAGCAATTCACATGACACCTTGACAAGGCCAAATTTTTAATCAATCCCTTTTCTACACGTTAAAACCCGAGTTAAAGATCAAATGGAACCTGGTGAAACAAGGGGCTGAGGCTGTAACACTCAATTAGCCCCCACTGCCTCTGTATCTGCTTAATGTGACATTTCCTAAGCAAAGGAGTTGGGGATCAAAGACCTCGTTTTAAAGCCTGGTAACTGGAAAAGAATCCCAAGGACAACTCCATGCAATGGAAATTCATATTAAGACAAATTAAAAATACACATTCTGCGAAAAACTCAGCTGGGGCAAATTCTAAAAGTGGGTGCTACTAAATGAGTTAAAAGAAAAAAGTGCCAGAACAGAGCAATTAAGGGTCCGGGTTTAATTAATTTCAATGTCTAACATGCTTGTTTTCACAAACAGATTTTGGTGAAGAGCACAAATATGCAATTAAGTGCCAGTCTGCAGCTGAAATGCCATTAAACCAATCAGTGTTACGTGCCAAAGGTGCTGATGCCACTCACTGAAGCTTTGATCAAGTCAAAGCAAACTGAGGTTTCACCTTAAAGGTTTCAACAGTAAACTTGGATTTGTTTTGTAACTATTTACTACTGATTTGAAACATTAAAACCAGTTACCACCGGCTCTGCAGAGCCAAAATTTCCTTCCTTTGTTCATAAGATGCCTTCTGCTATTCCCCTTGCAACACTTTCTCTGGAAGGATGCCACTTTCAGTGCTAATTCAAGGAAAAACTTAAATAGCCAATTCTTTTCTGCCTTTCTTTTCATTGGATTTGTAGTATTTTCCTCAGCGTGCCAAAAACCAATAAAAACATTGCAGAAGTCTTTTACTTTAACAGCAGTTATGATGTTTGAATTGTCTTGTCTTTAAAGAGAAGCCAAGAAGGCAACTCCAAAGCCCTACTGAAATCTGAATTCCACGCAAACCAGCCCTGTGGACTGATCGGTGTTCAGGGCTCCAGGAAACATTTCTTGTGTAGAATCAGGAGAAACAGAACCTCCTGCATCAATCAGGAGCCCAAATCACCCAGCAGCAACAAGATCTCAGCACTCAAAGGTGAAGCAGAAAGATGTGATAACATTAATGTGCAGCCAAGGATTTCAGCCTGCACTGAGAGCGGGTTTTTAGCAGCTGATTTCCACTGCACGTACAGAAATCAGTGTCAGTTCCTCTTTAAAAGCAGACAGAAGAGTCTGAAAGGGGGGTGATGGGTATAACACACCTTCACCTGAGTTCTCCAGTGCATGTTTCATTCATCAGCCTGCCCGTACTGCAGCAAACCTCAATTCCGCAGAGAGAGACCCTCAGGTGACTCCCTGCCATTCCTCTGGAAGCCTAACAAGCACCTCCAGGAGCTGCAGGGGCTGTGCAGACTGACAGAGCTGCAAACAAGGGCCCAGGAAGCAGGGACAGATTGATTTTTTTTGAACATTAACAGCTACGACACCCCCTCTCTACACAGACCTACCAATTTTTCTCCCAATTTCTACAATCTGGGCACACCCCGCACTTTCTCCAGGGGTGCCTCTGAAGGTGCAGGGTCATGCTTGGCACAAACCCACGTGTGCTGCTCCCAGTTCCACCCCCCAGGCCTGCACTGGTGTTCCCTCCCCTGAACTCTCTGGGTGGGTTATCAGCTCCCTGCCCCAAAGCTGCAGGGCTGTGATAGCACTGGGAGCTGCCTGGCAGGCTCTGGCAGAGGCTTTTCATACACAGCTCTGTTTTCCTTCTTCTGAAAGGAGACGCCATCCCATTCCCTTTCTCCCCATCTGCTGCTTTTTCCCAGTCCTCTTCCAGTCTCTTTTTCACAATCCAGAGAACATCTCTGCTACTCAAACCTGAGGGTGGATCAGAAGATCCCAACCCACAGCCAGGAGCACCATTTGCCCACATCCCTCCAGCCCAGGAGGGAATAAATGCCAGAATAAAATCCATAGATACTTATACTGAATTGGGAGACCAGGATGCACTAAAAATTTCAAAACAGTATCTTCTGCAGAAATTTATTTAGTTCAAGGGCTCCACAAAAGTCTAGAAGTCTCCTACAGGGTAAGAAACTACACAGAGAGAATCACAGAATATTCTGAGTTGGAAGGGACCCACAAGGATCATCACACCCCAACATCCCTGCTCCAGGTAAGCCTCCCAACAGAGAGCTTGTGAAAAGCCCTTTTCTTTGACTACATTTTTAAAGCCTTTCCAACCAAGTATTTCCAAATTCTCCTCATTTGCCTGTGAAAGCCAAAAACCACTGAGAATTAGACAATTTAAAAGTCTCTGTTCCTGGCTAAGTGTAACCAGAGCACCAGGCAGGGACCATTCCCAAAACAAGGAGCACCAACTCCTCAGGCAGGAGCTCAGGCTCAGTTTTCACTCTAAATCATCCAGTACCACGAAGATTCGGGTTTATTTTCGAGAACAAAAGGCCAGCACTTCCTCCATGCACATTCATAAACTTCCAGCCTTTTGAATCCTTTCTTATTTAATTTTCCCAAAAAGCCCCTCATTGCTGTAATTTGAAGGTGTGATCAGAGACTGAGTTACACTTTCAAGTGGCATTTCCAGATAATGTATTTTTGAGACAAAATGGAAAGCAGATTAATTTACCCACTCTGAGTTATCAAGTTCTGCAGCCTTCCAGTTTATCCTGCTCCAGGTCTCTATGGCTTTACTGCAGCTCTCCAGTATTTAAGAGATTTAGACTCAGCCATTCCACCTCATAAAATGAACTGAGGGACTGTTCAACCTGAAACAGTCATTTTCTTCTCGAAAATGTCCATTGAGCAATTATTCCTAGAAGCAGTAGTATATTCCTCTTTCAGTCTGCTCAAAATCTATAAAGATTGGGTGAGGGAGAGCCCAGTTTGCATTTACATTAAAGTGATGTTCATACCAGACCCATTATAAAACAGCTCTCATGTAATTTAAATTCCAAGTCCCATCCAGAACTTGGAATTTATCTGCATTTCAATGCTGCATTTGCTCTGACATTATGCATCATCATTTGGGAGAAGCAAAATTCCTTGAAACAACAAACCTCTCGTTCTGCAGCTTTAAATCAGGCAAGAACATCCACAGGTACAAACACAAGGTGAAGAGAGAAATTCTCATTAAACGTCCTCAGGTCCCTACACATCTCTAAGTCCCTGCTAATGGGAATAAAACCCGTGTTCCAAATGACCACTGAGCTCTTGTGACAGTTGTTAGTCAACCTGTAAATGTACACAGAGACAATTTCACCTCGTGGCACACAGACCTGTGCATTTCCTTTTATTCCTTATCCCAGCAAATCAGCAACATTAAGCACAAAGACTCTGGAGATTTGCTGCCCAAAAGCAGAGAAATCTGCAAAGGAATAGAACTGACTCATGAGCTCTTAGGTTCCAGAAAAATAATCAGGGGCTTGGAGGTCAGACATTAAAAGTATGAAGCTTGCCTGTAAAATTGTTTCATTTGGACAGTTTTGATGTCTTCAAGATTTTAAGATTTGTCTGCCACCTCTCTGTATTTTGGAGAGCTTTACCTACACGTCTATAAGCAGTAAAGCAGAAATTAAAACACAAATAGAGGATTTTAAAAGAATGTTTAGCTTTGTTTGCAGTAGTACTTTTAGATTATTTCTATGAATGCATGTTTAGACACAGAAGTAACCTCCAAATATACTCTATAGATCTCAACTCTTGAGAAATAATCTTTTTCTAAAGAGTTTGTGCATTCAGTGATTCTCGTATGACACTTAACAGAGAAATTTAAAAAGACATTTACAAAAAATGTGTCTACCTCCCACGAATCTATAAAGTATTTTGTAAAGCCACAAAGGCTTTGCTTTCCAGACACCAAAATTTTCAAAAATATTCAAATTTTTTTTTTTAAAAATGGATAAATTTCTCATTTCATGAGGTGCTGAAGTTCTGCACTCTTTCAGAATTAAGAGTCTAAACATGAACTTCAGGTTTTGGATCTTAAAGCATTTATTTTGAAAAAAACCATGAATTATAATCTTAAAACATAAAAAAAAATATTAAAACAAATATACCTCTTCTGGCATAATTGGTATCCATATCCTTAAAATGCACCATAACAAAGTCTGAAGACTTGAACAAGATACTCTCTAGGATGTCCTCCCGTTTTGGCCCCAAACTGGATTCTGCAGTTTTCCGATGAGCAGCATCAACCACTAAATCACACTGTGGGAGACACAAACACAAGGCACTGCTTTAATGCACAGTCATCCCCTCAATAATTCCACATATTTGCAAAAACTAGGTGTTTACAATCTGCTTGTGTAAATCTAGGCATGAACGGTGAAAAATAATTCAAATTTTAATCGAATGTTGGTTATTCAGAATTAAGAATTTTCACTATAGGAAAGAGTCAAAATGTAAAAAAATTACCTTAGGACTGTAGGTTTTAAAAACTCCTTCATATATACCACCATTTTTCACCTGTACTTCACATTTGGATCCCTAGAATGCAAGAAAAATGAAAATATAACTTTCTACCAACCTGACAAATGACATTACAGTGATTTTCTTAAACATGTGTACATTACATAGGTCCAAAGTGTAAAAATACAGCTCAATTTTCAGTGAAATCTCCTCGTTCAGCATCTGCCCATTTATAAATACACTGCTGTGCTCTGCAAATTCAAATAGCTGGGTGTGTATGGGCAGTTCTGAAGGGATTTGAGATGCTCACAGGAGAATATTTGGTTCTCACAAGACTCTTGACCAGTTAAAACACACAAAGGAGGTTTTGTGCAAACCCCAAATCTGTGCCTGTGTGGGTACAAATAAAGAAAAAAGCTTCTCCTGGCCTCAAGCAGATGTGGGACAGTCTGCCTTACTTCATTTTGCCATGTCAGGGCTTCCCTTAAAATCTGGGGAGAAAGGTTTCTAATCCCTGCACACAGACTCATTTTATTTATCCAGAACTTCTCCAAAGACAGAAAATGCAGAATACAACCAGTGCACCTAAGAAATCTGCTGTACCTCTGCAAATTAGAGTTAAACCTTTCCAAGCCTAAAATTTCTGTGATCCTTTCAAGTTCAGCCTTGGCAAGAAGTGTTTAAAGTTTAATATTCACTCCTTTACACTACAATCAGTGGATTAGTTAAAAATTCCCTGTCACTATAGGAACCATTCTTCCAAATATGAAGACTTACAACAACTGATGTGAGTATGTGAACCATTCTCATGTTTGCATAGATGCCATCGAAAGAAATCTGAAAAACAAGAGAGACACATCATGGATATTGAAGAAATTCCAAAAGCCAGAGCACCCAACCCAACCCAGTACACAGAAAATCTCAGAAACATTGGGTCAAAACCTTACTCAGGCAAGATGCATGGAATGTAATTATTAAATATGAATATTAAACATGCCAGGAGAGATTTCCAGAGGGCCCTTGACTTTTCTCTGACCAGGTAAAGATCTAACACCCTCCCAAATAAGCTAAAAATCCCAGGAGAGCCCCTAATGTCACTGCATTAAGGAAATTCTCTGGCTGGTTGGGTGCAGCTGATATGCACAGATTTGAGGGATGTTGGCAGGGCTTTGTTTTTAAACTGAGAAAGCCCTGCTGGTTTAAGAACCATCAAAAGAATAAAGCACTTCCAGTGCTGCAGAAGCAAAAAGGTGCTTTCAGGCCTGCTCAACCTCATCCTTTCATCTCCCAGCGCTGATTACACACATTAACAGGAGCTAAAGCCAGCAAATTGTGGAGTGCCAAATTGCCACAAACACTGTCATTAATTTAGTCCAAAGTAACTCAGTGCAGCACCAGGATCTGAGTGGGAGAGCTGGGCAGGCATCCCCAGGATGCTGGAGGACACGTTCACCTCAGTGCAGGTGTTTTGTTGCAATTCCTGGTGTCTCTTCCTGTCAGCTTCGTGTTTGTAAAGCAAGAGATGCTAAAACAGCTCTTGGGATCTCACCATATTCTGAGTTTTTCAACTGACAATGTATTTTTAAGTGTCAGCCACCTTCCTGGGCTGCACAGACGTGTTTAGGGACACTCCTGTGCTCAGCACTCAGTACAGACCAACATTTGGGGATGTTTAGTGTTTGCCTATGATCTTTCCACCAGTTTTCCTCAAAGCTTCTTTAGTTTTCCTCAAGTGTCTTGGTATCTTCAATAAAGATTTATGTAAGCAAACTGTAGCCCTTTTAAACCTTCCTGCTTCTGCTCTATTCCCCAAAACTAGGCATCTTTGAAAAGCAGGCCAGCAACAAATTGGCAAATATTTGATTAGTGCAGTTCAAAGAGCCACTCTTTCAATCGAGATCCACGTATTTAGCTCTGATAAAATGATGTTCTACAAGTTCAAGCCACATCTATAGTCCAATAATACACAGCCTTGAGAACAACTAAAGCTGCACACGGGAGTTACTGAGAATAATGGTTTAGCAATTCCATAGTAAAGCTAAACAAAGTAGTTACTTTTATTTCATTAAATGCTGCCTCACTGTCATCTGTTTACGGGAGAAGCCAATGCTAGAATTTTCAGATAGGAACTAATTCAAAAAAGCACTGCCTTAAGTTAAATGTTGTTTATATTTACAGCTCTAATTGCAAGAAAATGCAGAGTATTTATATTAGTGCAGTCAAAAGTTCAAGTGAACCTTCCCCCCTTCAACCTCCCAGGAGACTTAATGAATGCGAGATGCTACTCTTTAGAAAATTGTATCTCACTCTAAAATATCCACCCACCACGGTATCCCAAGGAAAAAATGGAGAGAATATTCCAGTATCTGCCATTCTCAGAAGTTGTCTCCTCCTACCCTGCACTGGCACAAAGAGGAGAAATCACAAACTCACCGTAGGCTGAGGTGGTCCTTTGCCACTGCTGCGGCCTCTGGAATTAAACACACACATGAGATACAATTAAAGAACTGCTGAAACTGCTGCATTTCCTACCAAGCAAGAATTCCAAACCCATCTTAATTTAGAGTTGATAATGGGATCAGGAAAACCAGCATTCCCAGAGAGCGGAGCCTGACAAGGACCCACTGGGTTTATCTCCAACCTGCCAAGTGCCATCAGCAGGCAGGGGGGTTACCTGTGATAAATTAAAGGGCAAAATGAAGAAAATACGAAGCTTATGTCATTATAAAACCAGAGCAAGAATAAAAGAACAATCCTGCAACTAAAGCAAATTCCAAAACTTAATGGCACACAAAACCAGGACCCAGCTCAGGCTCAAACCCTACACAGCACAGGGTCCCTTCCTTGAGCCAGGAAGGTTGTCACTCTGTCACATTTGGGCCACCCAAACAACCGACCCTGCCACAGGCCACAGAGCAGCCCTGACTGGGAGGTGCTACCTACAGAGTTCCTTTCTAACTGCTCTCACAACCCTGCAAACCCAGTAAGTCTGTCCATCCCCCAAAAAACACCAGCTCCTCCTAATGCCAATGTGTCACTGTGTGGGGACAGGTCAGGATGCTCAGAACACCCTGCACCCTGAGAAGGGTCAGTCTGTGCCCTCCTCCTCAGGCACCGGAGTCCCAAAAAGCATCCCTGCAAGTTAAAAAAGTCCCCAACAGCTCCAATTCTTCAACTACTCCACTGGTGTGTCTTAATTCTAAGTTCCTTCCTTGTACCAAGAAGTCCTAGTTTCAAACACTTCTCACAGTGATTTGGATTTGTGTTATGACTTCAGGAGTGCTCGCTGTAATGTGAGGCAAAAATAAATCTGTTCTATTAAAAAAAACCCTCAATTTTTAAAATAGACTCACCTTACTGACACACAACCATTTCATTAAAGACACCTGAAGAATCTTGCCTGGTATTATCTAAACAACACTGAAATCGAAATCCGACTGAATGCCACAGAATCATGGAATGGTCTGGGTTGGAAAGGACCTTAAATATCCATCCTTGTGCCATGGGAAGGGACACCTTCCTCTAGACCTCAGGTTGCTCAGAGCTCCTGAACACCTTCACTAAGATGCCAACTGCATTCAAATGCTTTTAAAAACACCAAGCTGGGGCTGAATACAACCTACCCCCAAAATAACAGGCCCTTATAAAAGAGAGCTCACAGGGTAGTCAAAAAATCAAAGGAACTTCTCTCAGTGAACATAAATAACCCTTCAATAAATTCTGCCGAAATAAGCAAAGCCATCAGAGAGCCATGAAAGGCTTTAATGAGGAAAAAATGAAAAACCACTAAACTATCACCTGACTCCTTTCAAACAAGCTTCTGCACCAGAACTGTGGTCTCAGAGCATCACACATGCTGGGGGCATTGGCTGATGGCAAGAACTGCAGATTTGGGGTGCCCAGCAGGCATTTTCAGGATATTGCAGAGTGCTAATCTCACAAAAAAAAGCTCTAATGCAAAGAACCTTTATTTAGCTACCCACCAGCCTTAACCTTCCATAGGGCAGCTTCACAATTTCAGGCTTGCTCTGGAGCAACTCTCACCATTTACTAAATCTGACATTTGTTAAATGGCCTCTGAGAGAACCGAGCCCTTGTGAACCTGGAACAGCATTTTTGCATAATATTCAGACCCTCCTCTTTCTGAAAGTCATTTCACCAGATGTGCAGCCCCCAAATAAAGAGGTACAGTCCAGTTGTGATTTGTCCTTTTACTGCAATCAAAAATGTGACCACCATGGTCACTCACAGAGCTTGGCCAAAGTCAAACAATTTCACCAGCTCCATCTGCTGCTCTCACAGATTTTAGAAGATCCTCCTTCCTCCACCACCTATAGATCAAAAGTGAAAGAGTTTTGTGTCTTTGCAAGAGAAACCACTCCCATTTTTAGCAACAACGTATTCTTAGACCTGAAATAACTGGGTTGCTAGACTGGGCAGAAAGTTTGGAGTATTCCCTCTATCAACCCAAGTGTTCCAGATTTTCCATCTCTTACCACATTTCCAAAATTACTGTTCATACCCACATTTCTTCAGGAAACAAACTGATTGTGCACATCCACATCAGCAAGAAGTTCCAACCTCTACATCAGCCAAGAATTAAGAATTAATGCAGAAATTCTCTGATCTAACAGGTCTTTTTATAGACCCGACCTCTTCTTTTCCAGCTACAACTCTTAAACACAAACCACTGGGAAAAAAAAAAACCAAACACATTTACCAAGATGAAAAAAGAAATATAATTACCAATCCTACCAATGCAACAATTTAACCAAAACTGTATCTTCTGCTAAAACCAAGGCCATCAACTTGAGTTTCATATTCCAATAGGTGGAGATTGAAATTCAAACTATCATTTGACACCTCTTTGATGTAACATATGAAAAAAACCAACTTAGGACCTTTACAACAGCAGAAGGTAAGTGGGTTTTGCCAGATATTCAACATAATTTAGAACAGGAAAGTAACACTAAAAAATGGAGGTGGGGGAATAATCTAGGAAGGCTCAGTAGCGATTTGGCACTGCTACCTAAACCTCATTCTCATTAGGGCAAATATGGCAAAATAAATTTAAAAACAAATTCGTTTTGCATTGCAGATATGTGGCTAAAGGTAAACCTGGGTGAAGGCAGGACAGCCTGGCAAATCCAACCTGGAAACCCTTTGCTTTGGGGTAGCAAAGTCACAAAGTCAGGACAAAGTAACGACTGAGCAATTAAACTTAGCAGCCAACTCCTTAAGTCCAGCAGTTACACCCCAAGAGGCAAAGTCTCCATCAGGGCCCAAAAGCTGCACTATAAATGTATTTTTTTTTTTCCCAGCAGCAACTTGCACATTTTTTTTCTATTTTTATGAGTATTTCCTCAGCATCCCTCACCTCCCTCCTTAATGTTTACATGCCAAGTAGAGCGTTTGTATAAGCAAAACAAGGTCACGCATTTGTATTTTCCCAGTTAATGAAAGGGAAACAAAGTCTTTCCAGGATGGGAAAGAAAGTCTCCAATTTTCTCTCCAGTAGCATCTTCACTTTGAGACTAAGAAACAAATGCAGCCACGCTGCAATTAATGACTGGAGCAGAAATGCAGCTACAAAGACTTGAATTTAAAGGGTGTGAATGGATGTTTCTGGAGCACTGACTGACATTGCTGCAGCTTGGAAAACAAATTTACAGGCTACTCTAAAGAACTTTAGTGCAGGGAGCTGGCAAAGCTTTTCTTCTAAGGGAGAAATCCGAAGTGCAAGGTTTTATTTCAGCGCAGTGCTTGGCTCTATAAAGTCAAACGAATCGAAGCTGTCAAATGAAGATTATGCAAGAAATCCTGCAGCTTTATTTTCTGTAGTTTTTCCCCCAATACTGCCATCAATAATGCCAATTCCTGTCTCCACACGGGACGACAGCTTCCATAGCATCTGGATATGGAACAACCCGACTCAAGTGTGGCCCAGTGCACACCTGGAACCTGTTGATGGGTTTAGTCATTGAAGAACCTTCACAGACATTGCCATGAATCAGTTGTTAAATTAAAAGTTACTTTAAACCAGGGATATAATATCACCCTAAAGTGCATTCAGAGTGATAAGGAAAGAGGCCTGCAGGTTAACCACTCATTCTGCTCAGCAGTTTAGCACGGCTGCAACCAAAACCCACACAAAGATGTCAGAACCAACTAGAAAACCTGACTGGCACGTGTGATCAGACCTCCAGAACAGTCCCTGCCATTCAATTCCAGCGCCTTGGCACTCAACATTCCCCCTTCCTTCCATCTGAACAGCATGGACACCTCTCGTGCTCTTTCCTTAAGCCTTCAGTTAGGCTCTTAAAGAAGAGATGTCAAGGAAGAAGGAAAATAAATGGAGGCAAGAAGTTTGTGTAGTTTGCTTTCGAGACTTAGTCATGGGGCGGGTTCAGTTTTAGCTTTTTGATGGGAAAAGCCATTTTTAAAGGACAGTAACTCGGGGGATTCTTACAGGACCCCCAAGTCCAGTTAGGCAAGCAAGTTACCAAAACGAAAAATCCCTTCTGCCACAATTGTAACAAGAGAAGAAAGATCCAAACCCTGACTGAGGTGTTTTGCCTTCAGATAAAATAACGATGGGGAAAAAATTAACAACAAAAAAGAATGAAGGGCTTGGAGGAAGGCTGGGATAGATGCAACTTCCAGGCAGAGGACAGCTAACCCTCCTGTGCTTGCATAACAGCAAAACTCAACCCAAACACAGAAAGTAGATGTTAGATAATGTTCTGATAGCACAAGGAGCAGGTTTGTGAACCAAACCTACATTTTCCCTAATTACAGCTCGCTGTGCTATTGGCATCTCCCCTGCAGCCCAAGCCCATCTGCCATAGCGCACATTAAACAAACACAGCATTTCACTTGGGGCCTCTTTATAAAAAAAAGGTATTAATCCTTCTTTTTTTTTTTTTAATCTCAAACACCTTCAAGGATGCCTTCATTTCTGATTTTTCCCTTTGTCTAAAAGCAATTAATAGTATGGTGAAAACCACTGGAATGTCTTGGTTCTTCACACAGGATTTTACCTTTTCTAATCTGAAATACAGATGTGCAGCATTATGAACCCATGAAGACCAAGGCAGTGAGCAGAGCTGACCCTTCCCTCATGATCAGAGGTGGAAGGACAAGTTCTCAGCCCAATTCTTCCAGTTGTAAACTCACAGCAGAAAATTAGGCCCAGGACAGTTAATTATCAATGAGTTTTCTGCCCAAATTAAGCTTTCAAGAGCAACTTAGCCATGACAAGTAACATTTTTTTTGGTATGGGAATGTTAGTGCTGCAGGGAAACGAGCTGCTGGGCAGAAAGCTTGGCATAAACTGGAGATGTTTACATTTTTATTAAAGAATATAACGCATCAAATTGATACCAAGATGCAGGCCACTTAAATTTTGATTTTTCTGAACAGAAAAGCCACTCAGCTTTTCATTTACATGGCCAGATTTGCAGCATGGACCATCTTTGAATTTGCACTCCCCAAAAGACCAGACTTGTCTTCAGGACAGCTATAGGGGAAGTTCTCTGAAGGTGTTCCATGGGGCTCCAGCAGGCCTGGGACTGTGATTTTACAGACCCTCCATTCAGAAATAACTTGAAAAATTAAGAAAGAAAGAGTGTGAACCTCTGAGGGAACACATCAGTTGTTCAGCAGCCCCACTAGAACTCCCTAAGGAGTTCTGAAGTGGAATTTATCCAATAGAACCAGAAAGGCAACGCTGGTAGAAGAAATCCAGTGGCTTTAATCTTAAACTTGGGAGAGAATTTGAAGTTCACGTGCCCACATCTATGGGGGCAAGTGCTCGCCATCAGGCTGAATTTAAAAAAAATGAGCTGGAGGTTTTGTTGCCCTTCACGTTAACCTCTACAGTGCCACTGTGTGTTGGCAGGGACAGAGCCCAGTAAACATCACGTCCCACCTAATGCCATATGTAAAAACTATTAAATCGGTGCTCTGAGCTGCTGAGGTATTGTTGTTGTTATTTATTTTGTCCTTTTCAACCCTTCCAAAGCTCTTCCGCTTCCAGTTCCAGTGGCTGGGAACAAAGTAAAACCCTATTTCCAGTGATGTCCAACAATGGGGCCACTGTAAATTCTGCTTTATTGCCAACGCACAAAACCGAGTGGGAATAAACGTCCAGTTGAAGGGGAAGATGAATAAAACTCGAAATGAAACTGCTCTGAGTGACTGTGACCTTCAGAACTGTTACCGTCCTGCTCTGATCGTTTGTTATGACCCCCGCAGCCCCGGAAAAATTCACAGCACTACAGAGTTTATTATTTGAGGGAAAGAAAGGGAAAAAATACGAGTGGATTTGCGTAGCTAACGATCAGGGAGCAGGAGCAGGATCAATCTTCCAGAGGCAGCGAGCGTGGGGCGGGGGGGAGGCGNNGGGGAGGCGAGGAGAGGGCTCAGCCTCTGCAAGATTCCTGCCCCAAAAATCTGGGAGAAAGCGAGGCCGCGCTTGGAGCCACCATCCAGCGGCGCGGCGCGGCCCGCCTTTCCCGCGAGAATTTTATTGCGATTTCCATTATTTAAAAAAAAAAAAACAAAACCCACTAAAATAAAAATACTAAAAAAAAAAAATTAAAAATAATAACGACCCCTAGATATTAAAATAAATTTTAAAATTTCCCCCC
>VWZW01002367.1:22614-45132 GCA_013397115.1 Edolisoma coerulescens
CGCCAGCAGCGCTCCCCGCGCTCTGGGCCCGCAGGCCGCGGCCTGGTGGGGCCCGGCCGCGCTCGCCCCTCCCCGGGCCCCAGCGAGCGGCAGTGGGAGGGCGGCGGGCTCGGCCCGCAGCGCATCGTTCAAAAGAAACCAAGCGTCGAGAGACAACGAAATGGAGGAAAAATGGCCGAGCCCCGGCCGGCTGGGAAAGGCCGGTGGAGGACGCCGGGCCCTGCCGAGCTGCGGAGCGGCTGCTGCCCTGATCCGCAGAGATCCCGAGCCGTCGCTGCCAAACCCATCCCTGCTCCTGGGGGGAAAGCAAGATGGGGCCGGAGGATGGCTGCTTTCCCTGCAGTGCCCCTCCATCTTACAGATTTCGGAGCAGTCAGGGCTCCCCGTCGTTGTAAAGAAATTCAAGTTTGCATTGTGCTGATGGATAAAATATTTAAGCTCAAGATGCCGGTTCTCCCCTCACTCCATGTTACCTGTCCACCATCACCAGGCTCCCTGCAGAAATCCAGGGTGCAGTGGCTGTGTGTGGAACCTGCTTGGTGCAGAGTGGGAATTTCACCAACCCAAACCCATACACAAAAATAAAGCCTGGTCGGTCCTATAGAGAAAAAAAAAAATTATGCACATACAGGATTAGTAAGAGCAGATGCAACTTGAAAACCAAGAGCTAAATTGATTTATAGCCATGGTTACTCAAAATGCTCAGAGTTTAATCTAGTCATAGAAATGCTCTAGAAATCCCACAGGATTCCAATGGAATAAAAAGGAGCAGTGCTCTTAGGCAGGCATTATTTATACACCTTGCTCCTAAAGCAACAGCTTTCCCATGCAGTTGGAAGAGTTGTGGGTGGCAGCACACAATGGTAAAAAGATAACAAATATTGAACAGCTTTCTTAAATTAGCATTTTCCTTACATTTTACCTTTTAAACTGATTGTTTTGTTTTACCTCACAGGCCCAAGTAACCTTGTGGTTAACACTTTATGACCTCGATGACAGATCCTACCCAAAAAAATACCCATTGAAAATACTCTAAACAGAGCTGGTGATTTAAGGAAGTTACATTTTTTTAATCCTTTTAGTGAACTCACAAGACACTTGGCTATTTCACGGCCACAGAACCGAGTGAGAAGGACACTGAGGATTTCTGGAGCCCAAGAGTTTCTGTGGGAAACAGCACCTGCAGAACCACTGGCACCAATTTTGAGACCATTTACTGTAAGAGCAGAAATCTGGTTCACTGCATGTGATAGGATAAATAACTTGCCCTAAGAGCAGCTGAGAAAAGTCCTTTATATGTGTGTAAAATCCAGAATGAAAAGGCACTTAACCAATATAAGACAATATATAACTATATAGCAGTAGCAATAATAACAATAATAATAGTTTTAGTAGTAGTGTATAATAGGATATAAAAATATAAGAAATATATAGAGCTGTTAGAGAGTGCCCAAAAGAGGCTGTGAAGATGTTGAAGGCTCCGTGCAGGGTCAGAAGTTGGACTGGATGATCCTTATGGGTCCATTCCAGCTGAGGATATTCCATGATTCACTGTGAACCAACCTCTTTAGGGTGCTGTTTGTAAGTTCTACAGCTTTTGGTTGGTCCTGAACCTTGAGCAACTTTGAAAAGGAAGTTGTCAATAAAAAGCACAAGGAAGTCTGATAAGAGACTGAGTGTAACATATCCAGGTCACTTAACGTGGGGTTTTTAGAGGACATCACTTCAATGCTTTTCCAGCCTAAAATGTTCACAGCTCACAGCAATTAGTGACTGCTTCTGTGGCTGCAGGTTAAGAACCATTAAAGCACCTGCAGCAGTTTGAAGGGGCTGTGGGGTCCTGATAGTCAAGAATGTCCAAAAAATACAGCAACAAGTTCCACAGGCAGAGATAGTTTCTAAGACATGATATGCTAAGTACATTTTAGGGTGACATGACGTGTTCAGAAAGCAGGGTATGAATAGACTGGTGTTCACATCCTCAGAAATGACTCAAGAGCAGTTGCAGTTTGACTTGTTTGCTCCTTCAATGTATTCTTTGTTTTGTTAAGCTCTGTTTGGCTTTCATTGTGCCCTCCCTTTTCTCTTTGCCGAGCATCTCTATAAAAAACCAGATTACAAGTAAATGTAGAAGTGATCGTTTAAAACAGCTTTGTCAGGAATGACCACCAGAGAAGCTGCAGGGTGGTTTCCAGTGGCAGCCAGCTTCTCCAGGGACCGCCAGCATGGACACTGCTCCTCCTGTGTCTGCAGTGAACTCCCCAAATTCCCAATGTAATGGGGTTCTACTGCTGTGAGGGCACATCATTCCCTTTACTTCTGCCTGAATCTGCTCTTCTTTGATAGCCCGCCATTCCCAATATTTACTATTTTATTACTTGCTTTTATCAATTTCTCACCCTTTTTTTTTTGCTCTTCCCCACCATTTACAGCTGATATTTTGGATGTCAACGACGTTGTGACAAAGAACAGCCAACAGTGGATGTGGTGGTGTAGCTGGAGAAAAATTAAGAATTCAGTCACCTGTTCCGTGATCGAGAAAGAAAGGAAACAATTCCTTATGGAGAATCGTGTTCCCTTTTTCCTCTCCTGTCCACGATCCAGGTTAGAGCTGCTCCTTTCCAGGACTACTATTTCCATCCAGATGTGTGACTACGTGTGCAGGCTGTATTTATTTGCATGTGGAGATGAGTGAGGCTGATAATAGCAGCACTTAGCAGGAAGTGCCGTGTGATGTAACATTTCCTTGATCTAACCTGCTGTTCGTCTTGTGCTGCCTTCCCTGAGCTACCCAGGGTGATCCTCAACAGCATCCAGCAAGACAAAACATGCCTGGATACACAGGGACAGCAGCACAGGGATTTACTTTAAGCAAAATCAGCTGCTGGAGAAGCTCAGAGAACTGAGCGTTTCCACGCACGTGTTTTCTCTCCCCTGAAGACTTCAGTTCTTCACTCCCACTGTCCCTACCCCTCCTCTCGGAGGGTAAAGCTTTGTGGACAGTGCTGTGAGCACGGGGATCTCCAAACACTTGGAAGGATGTGAGGAGAACAAATAAGGCGCTCTGACACACAGGCAGCACTTCCCAGAGAGATACGATGTAGCTCCTCATCAGAGAGCTGCCCTCAGTTCTGACTGGTGACACACCCCTGGCCAGACCAGGATTGGTGCACAGCAAAACCAAACCCCAAACTCCAAACCAACCACGTGGGACAACTGCTTCCACCTCTGCCTTTCCCCCCCACCCTAATCTTCCCATTGCCTCCAGCCCCCCAGATTCACAGCTCAGCTCTGAGCAGAGACCAGCTCCCATCAGATACAATTTCTGATCTGCACTTGCAGTTTTATTGCCATTTCTTCCCAATTCTCAGCCCTCCAGCTCAGTGGAGCCAGGGCGTGGATGATGGATGTCCCTGCTGGGCCGTGCATCCAGCTGCTTCTCCTGCAACCAACAGGAGATGAAGGGAAATGCTGATGTCCACGGAGCTCTGGAGGGAGGCACTGAAGTGCCAGAGCTTGTGCACCCATAATCAACACTTGGATGACCCTTGCTCTCAATTTGCACAGGCCTTGGACACAACAAGGGCATTTCCTTCCTCACCCAGCAAAGCTCCAGGATCCATTTGATGAAGCTGTGGCTCTGCAGTGATTGTTGGGTCAGAGCTGCAAACTGGGAGGCACCAACCCTGCCCAGCAAAGCACCAGGAAATCACCAACCAGGTGCTTTATGCCTTTAGATTTCACATTTTTAGGAAAGGGAGGGGGGAACCCAGCCTGGCTCCTGCTAAGCAGCAGCAGCAGCGGCACACAAAGCAATCGTTATGCCAAGATTTAGCTGGTAAATCCCTCAAGATCTGGTGCTCACAGAGTATAAACAACCTTTGCCTCCCAGCCTGGCCGAGCGGCACCTCCAGGTTTCCCAGCACAGCCACACAGACCCTCCCATACCCATCCTCTCCCCGGCCCTTCGCTGAGGCTGCCGTGCCAACAAGAAAGCCAGTTGCCATGGCATTTTTTCCCCCTACAGACAGATGTCCATTAAAAACCAAGTCAGCCTCAGGTTTGCTTCACAGAGCAGCTTTCAGTTATTATTACCAGCCTGCAAGGAATTTCCACTGTAGCCCTTCACCTCAGATGTTTCAGTGCACTTCAGTGTTAATCCCTGGGGATTAGAAGGAAACTACGACAGAGCAGGCACAGGTACGTTCAAAGGACAAATTTAGGATTATAATTGTGGTTTATGTTTTTGGCAGATGGCAACCACATGACTGTGTTTGGAAAGGGTTGAATTTGTTACCTCTGGTGCTCTTTCCCCTGTTCACTGTGCTAAAATCATCAGGCAAATTGGGAGTGAGACGTGAAACTTCTCCCCTCCTCCAGCATGTCACACCTGGAGCTCAGATCTGGGATTTTTGCTTCAGGAGGAACCTGCCTGTCCTGGACAGAGGCATCATCCGAGGCTCCATCCATGGAGAAGGGAAAGCCCAGGCAGCTTCCGTGAGCAGGGCCAAGCACTTCCAGCAACCACATGGCTCAAGGAACGACGTCTTCTTCCTTGGTCACAAGGCCACATTTTTGTTTAAGAATGGAAAAAGGGATGGATTGACTCCATACTCCCCCTCAGCCCATCTTGGGGGACAAGGGCCTGTTGGAAGTGTCCCATGGGAAAAACAAAGGACCTTCCTACTGCAGTGCTGGCAGCACATCCCCAGCATCTCTGCAGGGATGGGTTTGGAGGGAGCAGTCAGGTATTTTTATTTGGACTCCGACAGTGCTAAATGTGAGAATTAGACACTGAAATTTAACTGTACAGTGTAATTAGTTTTCCTTACTTAGCACTGCAGTGCTAGAAATCCTTGGTGATGTCCAGGGAGGGATCTCCCCTCTCACATCTGGCTCTGAACCTGGCAAGGCTTCCACAGCATTCCCTGTTTAAGCGCTGGCACTTGGGAAACGTGGACCTGCTGAGACTTTGGAGCCACCATTGCAGCTCGGAGCCCTGCATCCAGGCTGGCTCACAGGGAGCTTTCCACTGGAGCCTGGATCTTTGAGGGAGCCAAGTGCCACAATTCCAGCTGCAGGAAGGACAGCTCCTTGTGGCTCTGGGAAGCAGCGGGGTCTGAGCACACCAGTCACTTCCCAAGGCGAGACATTTGGATTTCTCCTCTCGGTTACAGCAAGCACAGCTGCAAATATGATCAAAAATATCTAATCCTCTTAACTGCTCCTGCAGTTTGACTCGATTGCTGCAGAGGAAAATGCTGTGACTGCAGAGTGCTGCCTGCATTCCCACGTAAGCCTCGGCTTTTACACCATTGATCATTCCTCCACATTGATTTTTTGGAAGGAGGAGAAGGTGTTTGGCTCCTTGTGATGAAGCTAAGGGGGTTTTTCAGGAAGGGGTGGAGGCCAGGCGCTGCCAGATCCCAGGGCAGCACCTGGCTCTTGGTGCTCCTTCACTGAACAAGCAGAATCCAGCTGGGATTTCTTCTTCACCAGAAGCCAGAGCACGTTTGAAATCTGCCAAGGAGAATTGCTTGGGAAAAGTCCTCTTTGCTCCTTGTGCAACCCCTGCACTTGCAGAGGAAAACTCTTGGCACAGCTGTGCTTGGACAAGACTGTTTGGCTTCCCCTCCATCAGCCCGGGGCCTCCTGCTGCAGCAGCATCCCTGTCTCCTGTGGGTAACTGTGGATAACTCCAGCTCACCCATCTCGCTTGGCCACATCTCCCACTCCAGCCCTCACAGAAGTTTTTCCAACTAGGACTCCACACAGACCATGGATTCAAACCAACAGCACCAGGAGTTTCTCCAGCCTATGTTAATTCTGCTTGGGCTAAGACTCCCAGTAGTGCAGAGGAATTGTTCTGGGAGATCTACTCCTGGGTTAGATGCTAAAGGGATTTACTGTGGGTTGGTTTATTTTACAGAACTCTGACACACAGAGCATGAAGCTGCTTTGGAACCTCACTCACACCTGTAAGTGGGGGTCTCCCAGCACCC
Organism: Edolisoma coerulescens; assembly: GCA_013397115.1. Taxonomy (NCBI): domain Eukaryota; kingdom Metazoa; phylum Chordata; class Aves; order Passeriformes; family Campephagidae; genus Edolisoma; species Edolisoma coerulescens. The sequence continues at coordinate 28,617 of VWZW01002367.1, forward strand.
CCAAAGAGGAGCCCACCCAGGTGGGTTTCCTTCACCTGCTTAAGCCCCTCTGCTGTACATGGCAAGAGGCTCTTCTTCCCCAAAGAATGTCCCCCATCAGTAGAGACTGATAAATATCCCAAATAACACATGAACGAGGCAAGAGGAGACTGGGAAGCAGAGGCCTGTAAATTGTTGTCAAAAACATTATCTTTGCATCCAGGAGTCCAAGGAATCTCCCACACTGACAATGTCCTCCAAGGCCATTGCCACCACACAGGGACACAGAAAACAGGCAAGGAAACCAGCTCATTGCAGTCTGTCTCCAGGAAAAACCAGCACAGCCCCAGGATCTCAGGCTGGGAATAAAGCATGTGCTTAACACAGCTCATCCTCACCCACTGCCCTTGGGCCCACAAACCCAGAGAACCTCTCCAACCACCAAATCAGCACATTACTCAACCTGCAAAGACCAAAATCTCAGCTTCCTGGTGAGCTCAGACACCTCTGCTCAGAGCTCAGCTCCCGGCAGCAGCAGCAAAGCTTTCCACAGCTTCCCAGCCTCAGCACAGCTCAGGAAACCCTCCCCAAAGAGCCCCCAGCTCCAGCTCCAGCTCCAGCTCCAGCTCCAGCTCCAGCTCCAACAAGGCAGCAACCCCCTAGGTGCAGCAGCTTTAGAGGAGCTGTTGGCCCTGAAGAAGGTTCAACAGAGCCCAATTTCCTGGTGGGGAAGTAAACATTGTTCTCCCGGAGGTGTTTGATGTTTTTAACCAGCTTGGGATGGAAGGAGTTTGACTCTGCAGCTCCCTGGGAGAAGGTGGAAGGAAACCATGCGAGTGTATTGAGGTTTGTTGTCTAACTCAATTAACCAATTACTTCCAGGTCAAGAAGGGGCAAAGCTATAACTGCTCTTGCTGCTATAAATAATGTTTGCTCAGGGGTGGTGCAGGGGCAGGAAGTTGTAGGTGTGGGGGCTTTAACTTGGAATGAAAGCAAATATCTCTGATTGCTTCCTGCTCCCAGCAAACCTGTCCCTGTTTTACTGTTGCTCCTCGGAGGCTGGGGTGAACCTGAGCACGATTCCTGCCTTGGGAAATGTGTGCAGGAATTCAGGCTGGGGAAGGAATGCACAAACGTCCCTCCTGTGCTGCAAAACTCACCCCAAACACTGCTGGCTGTCCTGGTGTGGGACCTGCTGTGGAGCAGCTGGATGAGTTTGCCTTTAAAACGCAATTATTAGACCAAAATGCCCATTTATGTAAAAAAAGAAAGGGGAGGAGGTTCTGGGGAAATGGATGTGAATTTCTCAGAGCTCAAGCGAGAACAGACAAGTCAGTTGGTGCAGATCAAGGCAGGAATTTTCCAGTGGGCCTTAGGGAATTGGGCTTCAGGGAAAAGGTAAAGGGAGCAGAGAGCAGGAGGTGGGACAGCAGTGTGGCCCCGTGGAGGGCACAGCCTTGGGGAGTCTCCGTGTCCACTCTGCTCACAGCACCGTGCAAGGTTTTCCTTGGGCACAAGCCAGAGATGTCACCTCACCCAGGACTTCAGCTCCTCAGAGAGAAGAATGGTGATGGGGAGGGGATTATTTTGCATTAAGGGACAGGTTCTTCTTCCCAAGGGACAAAAAATGATCGAGGCCCTGGAACCACAAACAGCAATGTCAGATGTGTTACCCCAAACCGCCGATCTGGCTTTGCCATGGCTCAGGGGGAACATTCCTGTCATGGAGCAGTGCCAGTCCAGCCCAGGGCCCCAGCTCACCCCCAGCTGCCCTAAACCTCCCTCCCAAGCAGGGGAGCAGAGCCCTCTGGCCCTGCCTTCCCCCTCAGCCTGCGGAGCCGCCTCTCCCTGCGCTCACTGGGAGCAGCTGCTGGAGTGAATCATCGCAGCATCCTCCAGACTCTGCCAAGCTCCGTGCGGCTGCTGGCTGGGACCCCGCTCCAGCTGGGCTTCTCCCTGGCCACAGAAATCCCACAGCCTTTCCTGCAGCCCCTGCCCACCTCCTCTCTCAGGCAGCTGGGCGCTGTCCCCACGGCAGTGACAGCAGAGGCTGCTGGTCACTGTCCTGCCCCTGCTCACAGCATCACTTTGGTGTCCCGCTCCCTCCCTGGCAGGAGGTGAAGCAGAGGGAGCTTTTCCAGAGGGAACAGCAGGATCCAGTGAAGTTCCCAGCATGTGCTGGCCACCAGCAGTGCTTTGGGGAGAGCAGGTCCCTCATTTCTCGCTCCTGCAGGAGCAACTCTCCGTTATTCCGCGGAGCCCACGTGGCAGGTGCCAAGGCAGGCTGTGGCCTCTGGCTCCTGGGACACCACCCAGCACAGCCAGCAAACCCCTGTGCTGCTCAGCTGGGGAAAGGTGTGTTCCTTTGACGATTTAAAAATAAAAAAGTCTGTTTCAAGGCTTGGAACCATAGCAGGAGCTCAGCCAATCTCAGCTGTCCAGTGCTGGTGAGTTCCACGCTGCTGCAGCCTCCTGCTGTGGTGACAGTGAGTCACGGCCAGGGCTGACCTGCTGCTCCGGTTGCTGATGTCAAAACTTGACCACAGGCTGAGGTCCCAGTGCTTTTTCCAGGCACTTGTGGGTCCGGATGATGGGTAAGGAAGAGTCACAGACCGGCCTGAGCTGGGACTTTTCCCTTCACCACAAGCCCCATTTCCTTGTGGGAAGTCTCCCAAGGGAGGGAGGCTGGGGGAGGCCGATGACCTACAGCAGTGAATAAACACCCAGACAGAAAGTGCAGGGTCTCTGGGTACCTGGGATGGTTTTAGGAAAAGCTGGAGGAGACTCAAGGACTGAGAGTGATTTGGTTTAATGCAAAGCATTCAACAATTCTTGCTTTTTCTGCAAGAGCTGCCAAGAGATAACTGCCCAGCCTTATCTGCTTCTATCAGCTCAGCTGAGCCCAACTTTGCCAGCCCAAAGATGACCAAGAGCTCATTTGGACAGCTTTGCTTTTGAGTTAAAAATGATCAGACTTCCAAAATAACCTCCTCCCTCCCCTCCAGTGGAACACGCACACAGAAAGAACTGCACGCTGGTTTAATTTTCCATCACATTTTTTGAAAATGAATTCCAAGATACAGTACAGCATCTTTAGTGTTCTACACAAAGCAAGCCTTCAGCAAAAGGTCAGAGGATCTTAATGGTGTAAAAATATATCTTAAATAAAATAGTTTCTCTAGGAGAGCAAGCCGTGCTGTACATCTCTAGGTCCTTAAGAGTCATTTACAGAAGGCAGAGGCCTGGTAGTACAATCCACACACTGGAAAAGTGAGTGTACATTCCTGCTACAAAGTTAGAAAAGGTCCAATTTCCAGGTGGTGGGGGCAGATCTCCAAAGCCAAGCAGTGGATGCCCGGAGTGCACTAACAGCACCCTGTAATTCCAATGAGGAAGTTCAACACTCTCAGTCCATGCAGCCAGGAAGTGGATGAGAACCACCCACCTTCCCGGGGTCATTCCAGGGACTGGAACTTGTCCCTTTCAACGGGTCAAAAAAAGAACAGCTTCTAGCAATAAAGGACTGGCTGTTTCATGCCCGTGTTCCAGGCTGGACCTGCTCAGCCAGAGCCGTTTCAGTGTTCCAAACTAAGGTCATGATTGTTCCAACAAGGACCAGGATCATCCTGTGGCCTGGAAAAGACAACTGGGGACTCCCCTGGCATTTTAAACAAAAGATCAGCCTTGAAATGCTCTGATTCTGAGCACAACAGCAACCAGGACAGTCGCTTCTCCAGGGGAAAACTTCCCACCCCAGAGCATCGAGTCTTAGATTCTAAGTGAAAACCAACAAAAAACCCAAACCAAACCAGATTTGTGCCCAAAATTCCCTTACAGGACCCGGGTCCCTTTGGGGCAAGTCACACGGAAGCTGTGCCAGCTGAGGTTGAGGACAGTGCCACGTTTTGGTGAGCACAGGAACTGGAACCAAGAGCTGCAGCTCCTGCTGAGGATCCCGTGGAGGGGCAGCGCCTCCGGCTCCGCCACAGACCCGGCCCCGGCAGCTCTGGGAAGGTGGGAAGAGAGTTTGGAAAAGGCTCTGCTTGTCCCTCTCCTCACCTGGCTCTGAGGAGAACAGCTCTGAGCTCACACCAACACTCCCAGTGCAGCTCAGTCAGGGGACACACACACACCCCCCAGTCCAGGAGCACCGGAATGCTGGGAACGTGTTCCTCAATGCAAAGATGACTCTACTTAGTTTGTAAAATAACCTGTAAAATAACCACGTTAAACAGCATCCAGAACACAAAACTTCCACCCTTTCTGCCCCACAGGCAGCACAGCAAGCACTGGCCTCTCAAAGGCCACCTTGAAAATGAAGAGAGATCAAAGTCCCTTAAAAGCCTTTAAATTCCCAGCCCATTTAGGACTTGCCTGGTTTCTTACACCACTAAGATGGTTTATTTTCCACACCTCACTCCTTTTTTCTTTCCAAACTACAGCTCTACTCCTGCACGGGCAGTTCTGCAGTGTCAGGACTGCACATACAAAAAGGAGATGTATATAACCTAATTTACACTGTTTATTAAATAACTTCTTAATTGAGAATACTCTTAATCCAGGAGAAGAACTGGAGAAGCCTTATGCACTGGGCTGAGCCTACTCTACAGCATCCCTGCAGGGAATGGGATGTTGGACATGGACACACCCCCCCACCCCAAAACACTCTCCAGGAAAGTCAAATGCATGACAGGAGGGGCTCTGAAAAGGAGGGGAGGCAAAACGGTCACCAAGATCTGCCTAAAAACAGCTAAATAGTGCAGTGAAATGCTTTTAAATACCACAGACACCTCCACTGACTGGCAGCCAGTTTTATGAGCAGCTCTGGAGACAATTTCTAGCTGAGCTTTAGTGAGCTGGGTGTGTTCCCAGCCCGAGTCCCGAGGTGAGCCTGGCCTGCTGCTGGCACGGCCAGTTCCAGAGTGGGAGCAGAGAATTCCCGTTCTCATTTCCCCCTCTTGCCACGGCCTCTCCTGGAGGAAGGTTTGCCCGTGCCCGCCGTGGAGGAGCTGGCAGAAGATGCCACTGCAATGTTGATCTGTCCTTCCTGGATCTCCTGGCGGGTCTCAGCTGGGAGGTGGTTGATTTTCTGTTGTGTCTCCAGGTAGAACATGACATCCCTCAGCTGCTCCTGGATCTCGGAGATCTGCAGGTCCTTCTGCTCACAGGTTTCCTTTAACACTCTCTCCTCCTCCTTCAGTTTGTTCTGCAGCAAGGCCTGGTTTGCTCGCAAGCACTTGTTCAGTTCCTGCTCCTCCTTCAGCTCGTTGGAGAGTTTTGCCACTTTGTTGTTCAGCTGGGAACACCTTGCAGAGAGAAGCACAAGTCAGGACAGCAGCACTGCCCACCCACACCAAACACCACCTCAGCTTTTCACTGGGCAACTGACCCCCAAAACCACCTGGAATTTGGTTTTCTGGCAAAGATGGGCAAGGGGAGGCAATACAAGAAGAGTCTGAAATCCCCCCAGGTCAGGCAATTCCATCTCATGCCAAAGCCAACAGCACAGGCAGGATGTGCCTGGGAGATGGAACTGACCTTGGACATGCACCTGCAGCTTTTGGAATGGGTGCCAAAAAGGGCACAGGGATCACAAGGGAGCCTGAGAGAGCTGAGGGCAGTCAGGGGCCTCCTGCCACACTCCAGGACCCTCAAAATACCACTTCCCTGGGAAGGAAGATGCTCCCACAAGGGTATCACACACAGGGCTTCCTGCTCCCAACAACTCTGCTTTTGCCCTGGTGGTTTGCTGGCACCCTCCTCTGCCTGTTTCCCACTCACTGCCTGTGCTCCCTGCTCCAGCCAGGACTGCAGGACAGGCCATGGGCTGGGAGGAACAGGGGACACGGTCCCACCCAGGGAGAGCATGGATCCGCAATTCCCAGGCTCGACATCTTCCCTCCAGGCACTTCCCAAGATCTGTATTTTCCTCTGTGCTGGGTGATGCCTCTGCTGAGCTGCCTTTCATCCCTTTGGATGCACCCACCAACAGCAGAACAGGCTGGCATCTCCCTGGAGCAGGGAGAGGAAGGATCCCTGAATGCTAAACATGCAGAGCGTGGAAAGGGAGCCGAGGGCCCCAAAGCTGTGCTCACTCAGACACTTCCCATTTGTGAACACCTACAGGAATCAGAGCTTTTTTTAAAGCGAGCCATGTTCTCAGTATTCCAGCTTAAACAGCTCAGAATTGCCCAGGCATAGCAGGGTTTTTTTTCTTTTTGGATGTCAGTGCACGGTGTTTTAATGGCTGCATGGAACTAAACCTGGCAGCGGTACCCACTTCCTCTCCACTGACTGCTTTTCTTTGAGCAAGTCATTGAGCCGCTGTTCCAGACTGTCACACTTCTCAATGGTCTCTTTAAATTTGGTCTTCATGTTGTTAATCTGTAAAAACAAACACAGGGGCATTTCCAACAGCTCAGAGTCCGCTGCACTTTCGTCAGGACGCTCCATTTTCCGGAGCGGTTTCTAGACTTTGACCAATTCCTATCCCCAGGTAAGGAAAGCTTGGAGCCAAGGCTTTGTTCTGCTGAGGACCCCCTGTGTCACCCTGGGATCCCAGACAAGGAGCCACGTTGCCGTGGAAGCTGCTCCCACAGAACAGCAACTCCGGCTGCAGATCCGTGCCAGGCGCTGCCAAAAGCTGCAGCAGCTCCTTAACTTCTTCCTGCCTGCACCCAGCATTCCTCTGGCCACTCTCTGGTGGTTCTGGATCCATCAGCAAACTCAAATTTCCACCCTGAGGCGTTACAGGGCTGGGTTTTTGCTCCTTTTAAAGTAAAACCTCAGAGAATGTGGTCTGAGTGTGAAGATGAACAGGCTGCCCTGCTCGGGGCTGACTCAGCAGTGCTGTCACAGGGCACTGACCCACTGACACCAATATCTCACACAAACACAAACACAAACACCCACTGGCCATGGCCTTCCTCTTCCCTCTGCTGCCCCACTCCAGGTGCTGCTCCTGGAGAAAGCCAAGCTCTCCTTCTCCATGTGTCAAACCTCCAGAATGAGACTCAGAGGAGATTTAGAGTCAGGAATTCTTGTTTCCCCTCTCCTGGTGTCTCCAGCACGCTCACATGCAGTGGGGCAGGTATTTAATGGAAAATGCTTTCCTGGAGGAGCAGTCTGGACAAGTGTCAGCACACATGGATGCAGAGCAGGTTTTAAGCCTTCCAGCCCTAATCAGGGAATGTTTGTGCAGCTGATGGTTAATTTGGGGAAGTAGCCTGGGCACTGATAATGGAATACTCTGCATGGTGGCACCGATCCAGACAAGACTTACACAGAGCAAGTGCCACAGATAAAATTATAGGGATCTTTAAATGTGAAACCACGTTTGGGGCAGGGATCAGAGTGGTTTCACTTTGAGGCTGCTTTGTGGATTGTGTCTCCTGGCCATTTGCAAGATGATTTCTGATAAATATTTTCCTTTTATACAGCTCTCCATAAGATTCCTGGGACTGTTCTTCAGGACAAGGTCAATGACCACCATTTCAATGGTCACAATTTCTATGTTTACTTAACTGCAGACACTTAAATGGTTAATTAGAAGTCCTGAAGAAAGTTAAGGACACAATTCTAAATCCTGACTCACTTTAATCAGGTTGAAAGGATCTACGTAGAGTGAGAAAGCAGTCGAATATCCTCCCTGGATTTTTCCTGGTGACATTTTGAAGCAGTCCTGCCTGCAGGATGCTTTATAGGAGGAGACTCTGAACTTTTCCCAAAGGGTGATGAGGAGAGAGAAGGGATCAAAAAGAAAGGGCAAATCAATATGCATTTGGAGCAGAGAGACAGTTCCACCTTCTGCAGCCGAGCAAATTAAAGTCATATTGTCTCTGCTCCACCAACATTCCCTGGAGATCCGTGTCGGAGAGACGGATGGCTCCGGGATCCTGCAGCACCACGCGCTCCTTCCACCACTGCTGCATTTCCCCAGCAGCACATTTAAATCAAGCTGCAATCTCCGTGGCAATCTACCTGCTTCTGCACCACTGAGCAGCAAATTGCTCCCTGGGAGCAGCCAGATAAGGGACGGATCCATCTCGGAGCCAATTTTCCCAGCTGGGAGAGGAGCAGGCTGTGCGAGGCCGCGTCAGGCGGCGCCCAGGCTGAACCAGAGATCCAGCAGCTCCTTCTTGTCCCACTGAAGGGGGCCAGGACCCTTCCCCCAGGCCCAGGGCAGAGCTCACCTCTTCAGCCGTGTCCTTCTCGATGCGGACAATCTTGTTTTCCCAATAGATGCGTTGGGATTCCAGCTGGCTCGTCAGCAAATAGGAATACTACAAACACAGAGACACGCAGAGCAGTCAGGGTGGCCCTGCTGGGTAAGGAGCCCAAAGGGTTCCAATCCACAAGTCAGTTTAAGCAGATGAAATCAGGAGGTTCTGGACACACATCCCAGCTGCAGGGTTTCACCAGTTGGATTTCCCAATCAAATCACTTCAGGTTTTTTTGAAATTAAGGAAAGCCTTTAGAGCACAACAAGGATTAAGTGAAAGGATCAAGCCAAGAACTGTTTGAGGAGGAGACAGATTTTTCATGGGAATAGCAATAAATGTCTACAGGAAAAATGAAGCATCACCCATCCCTGTCCTGAGAGTCTGAGACCCCAAAGGCTGAGGGGAAGAGCTCCCATCCACAGCCCAAACTCCAAGGCAGAAGGATCAATGTACATATCCAGCTTCCCTACAAGGAGATTTCTGGGAAAGCACCCTCAGCTCTCTCTGTAACTATTCCCAATTACTCTTCTCCAACATGTATGGCCCATTCCAGTGTCATTTTGGTATCTGAACAAGGATCTATGCCCTACATCCCATCTTTTCCCTTTTGCTTCTGCAAATGAGTCATGAGAAGGTTGAAAAAGGTGATTACTCCCTTTCATCAGGCTAATAAGCATCAAATTAGGCATTCACTAGAGAATTAAACATGCACAGAGCCTTGATCACTCTCAGTAATTTCTGAGTGCCAAAACACTCTGCCAAATTCATTCTGTCTTGAAATATTTCAACCTCATAAGACAGAGAGATCTTACATGCTTTAAGCAACCACCTCACAGAAAAAAAAAAAGGGTTAAAATTAGCTGGTTTAGCATCTAAGTGTTATTCAGAAATTTGGTTGAAAAGCAACCAAATATTTATGTGAGCAATGAGCTCCTCCAGTCTGGTCTCTGTGGGCTGTTCCTCCTCACAAGCCCTCGTGTCTAATGCGGCTGAAATCGTGCTGCAGTGTCTGCTCAGTGAAGCAGGGATTTCAAGCTCTTCTCCTTTGGTTAGGAGAGGAAAAGCTGGGCAACAGGTACAAAAAATAAATAAATCATTATCTGTTGAAGAGAAGGGAACAGCACAGGGCTGGCAGCAGACTGGCAGCTCTCTGTGCTCGCCAAGGTGAGCACACAGCTGTGGATTCCTGCATCCCTGTTCAGTTTGGGAGCTAAACTATCCAAACTGACAGCTCCACACAGATCCTGCCTCTGAACCCGAGCCACAGATCCACTAGGAAGGGTCTGGGGAGCGATTCAGACCCACTTCTCCCTCCAGTGCCCCCCCATTTGCAGGAGCACAAGCAGCTCCTCTTCAATCACCAGTGACCACAGCACAACACCGCAGCCAGCTCGCTCTGCGCTGCATCGGCTCTGCAGAGCCAGGGAGAGGCTTAAAAAAAAAAAAAAAAAATAATAAAAGGGGAAAAAAAAGCAGTAAACCCATTCTGCTCCTGCCTGGAGACAATTCCCTCCAGGCTGGGAGCAGATCTGCTGCCTCAGCTGATGGGACTGAACAGTGGTCGTGGCGGGGATGGAAACGCTTCCACAACGCAGAGTCCAACAAGTGAAAATATTTACCTCTAATTGTAAGGCATCGATTTTCTCCTCCTGGCACATATCCCCCTCACACTCATACTGAACTATCTTGCCATCAGTTTTGCTTGCCACCAGCCTGTGGACGTAGTTGTCTGGGGAGAGAAAATCCAACCACGGGCACTCAGAGCTGAGGAACCCCCAGTCACGGAGCACAATTAAACCACCCAGCCCCTGCCCCTCGGCGAGGCACAAAGCCAACACCACAGGGATTTGTTCTTTAGCAGATTCCTCCCACCACCTTACAGGGTATTTATTACAACAGCCATGGGCAAATTGATGGAAAGGGAGTAACAAACATTCCAGGGATGCTGTGGGACCGCCCCGGTTCGTGACAGAGTCACGCTCTCCCTCCTCCAGCTGCTCCAGCCCCAGGAACGCCGCTGTTAGAGCGGAGATGGCTGCTCCCCAAGGCCAGGGATTAGCACGGACACAACCTCCTCCATCCCCAGCAAACCGTGCCCCAGGCACTGCTCCCGAGGGGGCCCAAAGGTCACACCCAAAGGCTCACCCCCGGCGTAGTCCCAGACGCGGTGGTTGGTGAGCTGCATGGCGTACGTGTGCTGCGTCTCCTCAAAGTGCTTGTAGGCGTGGCGGCTCACGTAGCGCCCGCAGCCGATGTGCCCGCAGATCAAACAGATCCACAGGTTCTGCAACAAACAGGGGCAGCTCTGGGGGGGCAGCAGCACCCCGAGACAGCATAACCCACCCCCGGCTCGTCACACCCTCAGGAACGAGCAGTGTTTGCTTTCCCACTCCTCCTCTGGGAAGGGCAAGGACAGGAGGGTCCTGGCCCATCAAAGGCAGCTACACCCCTGCAGGGGCTGGGTAAATCACCAGCCAGGTGGGAGAGTGGCCTTGGTGAAGGAATGAGGGATCCCAGCAAGCTCTGGAGGGCACAGACTGGAAGGGCCACCACCATCAGGCTGGGTCAGCTCCCTGCTGTCACACTGATCTTTCTAAGAATCAGAAATTCACCAGAACAGGAAATCTGTGAGGTAACACCCGTTCCCAGCACTGCTGCAACTCAAAAGGGAAGCTGATACCCCAGTGGCTGGTAAAAGCAGCCCAAAATCTGCCCGAGAATGAAGACCCAAAGCAACCCAAGCAGCTGTGCAGTCAGATCTAGGCTAGATCTCACCATCCACCCACCTACTTACTTCTTGAACTCCACACTCAAAACACTTGTTCTCCTCCACGGGCTCTGGAGTCTGGCAGTACCTGCACACAGGGCACCTGGAGGGCAACAAGAACGTCCTGAGACACAGGGAGCAACATCTTCACATTCCAGTCACTAAAAAGAGAGCCAGAGAGCTCCAGGGAAATGCCTTGTGCAGCAGGATGCTCCCTGTATCACCCACCAGCTCACATTTACCCCACTTGAATTCATTCCACACAAAGTTACTGGTTTTAAGCTGGTGCCAGAACAAAGAACAGTTCTCCCAAAGCCATTTCAGCTGGATCTGGTTTTGCTGCAGTCCAAGGGATTCACACAGAAGCTGCACACTGTTGGGATTACCCTGCTGGGGACAGCCAAGTGACACTCTGCAAACACCTCTCAGTGCTTAAAACAACCCTGAGGAGATGCTTCAACCCCACCCCAACCCAAAGGATTCAATCTCAGCCTTCCCAGGAAGAACATCCCATAACTGTACCCTGAAAGAATCAGCAGCTGGAATCCCTTTCAGATCTACCAACGATCCAGATCTTTCATCTCTTTTGGAACTCCCTCAGTGCTGCCACAAAGAGACAGAACACCCCAGACCAGAAGGAAGCTGTGTCCAGCCCTGGAGCAGCAGCAGCAGCTCGGGTCAGGAATGAGATAACTGAGGCTGCATCCTGCTGCCAGGACTGTTTATGTATTTTTCATTAGCTGCTGGGTAAGCCCCAGGAATATTCCAGGGAGGAGACAACTGGGCTGCAGTCGGTTCCTACACAAATTCAGGCACTTGCAGCCTCCGTGGTGCCTGAGCAAGGAGAACAGGGGTTTTCCTTTGTCATTACTTCAGACTGGGAGCATAAATTCTGCTTAAATTGTATATTCCATATTTAAGGGCTATTTGGGATCTCGCTCCTGCGCTGGCTATGCTCCACTGCCCCAAATTTACCCTGGTTTGGATTTATGGAGCAAAGCAGCCCATCAGCCTGCACAGCTCCAAATCTGATTAATCTGAGTTCTGGTACTCTGGCTTAGGAGTGATAGATGACAGCGAGCTACAATCCTCCTCACATCCCATCAGAGAACCCAGGAATCGGGACAGCAGGGATGGAGCAGCCACAGGGAGGATCTGCAGCCTCCTGCTGCAGTGTCTGTGGCTGGGAGCAGCATCTGGTGCCAGCTGGGGGCTCCAGGCACACCAAAATCCCACTCCACGGGCATTTGGGACGCTGGGAGCACCAAGAGGAAAGGGTTTGTGGCAGCAAGAACAGCTGCTTTAAGGAGAGACACAGGTCCAAGCCCCAGCCCTGCTCAGTGCCATGGAGGGTCTCCCTGTGCCAGGGACACAACTTCCCATGGCTCATCCCACACCCACCTGGAACAACAGCAGCCTGCCCTGCCTGATTTACTGAGCCACCTTGTCACCATCCCTTCTTTCCCTGCCTTCCCCTGCACACCTGCTCTTCCTCACCTCCTCTTCCTCCCCTCCCAGCATCCAGGTAGGAGGGGAGGCTGCAGGGCTCCCCACAGGGCCCCTCAGCTCCACGTGCAGGATGCCGAGGAAGGGGCGGGCCGAGCTGCCAAGGCTGAGTGAAGCAGGGCTGTGTGTGCAGCCAGGGCTGTTTAGCCCAGCACTTTTCTCCTCCAGTATTTTGGAACGATCAGCATTCCTCTACAACTCCCTCCCTGCCTCAGCAGCGAGGCCCCTGGGAATCATTGTTCAATTACTTTTGGTGGGGAGATTTCTCTCTGGGAGCCCCTTAATGGGAAAAACCGAGCATTAGGACTTGCAGTAATTCCTGCCCCCACAGTGACGAGCAGAGCTTTGTCAGCACAACCCCCCCGCCCACACTCCAAGCAGGGCCTCAGAGGTGGAAATAAAGCCCAGGCTCTCACGTGGTGTCCTCCCAGCGCTGCAGGCACTGGCTGTGGAAGCTGTGGTTGCACAGCGTGGTGAGGATCCCGTTCACGGACTCATCCATCCTCTCCAGGCACACGGTGCACTTGGGCAGCTCTGTCAGGTCCATCACGGGCAGGCTGGCCCCCTGCAAGCACCGAGCAGAGAGAAACTGCTCAGCACCTTCCCATCACCAGCAGTTAAATCCAACTTCCCATCACTGCCGGCATCATGACACGGGAACGCTGTGAGGCCTCGCAGTGGTTGGGAATTTATTGGAGAGGTAAGAAAGTGATCCCCAGCATTCAAAGGGCCACAGGCAGGGCCCAGTGAAGGGGCTGCACCTGCAACCAGCCCCACTGTGCTCTGTGGATTCCCTAAATTACAACCCAAGGCAGGTTTAGGTCACAGCTGAGGCACAAAGTCATCACACAAACTCTCCCAAGGACCACTGGAATGGGAAATGGGGGTGGAGATGAGTATTAAGCTGTTCTTGTGGCTTATTCTCCAAATAATCCTGATAAAACCTTCTGAATTGCAGGGAAAAAAGAAACCAAACCCAACTTACATCTTCTGACTTGAAGACTTCAGCCCTTTCCACGTACACGAGCTGGCAAACGTCCTCCTCGATGGAGTTGAACTGCCGGCCATTGCAGGCCATGTAGAAACTGTCTGCATCAGCCTGGGCACAAGGCAGGGGAAATTGGTTAAAACCAGAAAACTTCCAGCTGATCCAACCAAGGGACAGGAGGAGAAGCCTCCCATATCCTCCCTGGAACACCAGAGGAGGGATTTCAGGCAGCTCCAGGCACTGCATTTTGGCGCCGGGTTTGGCGTCACCTCTGGAAGACACAAGTGGAGTTCAGGGCAGTGACACCACGCTGACACTGGAGCATTCAGCAGGAATTAGGCATTTCCCTTCAGCACCTGTTTTACCCTTTATCAGCAATTTCAGTGCATTTGCCAAGCAGATTTGGTCTCTGCAGAAATGTAAGAGGGCCACGTTGCAGGATGGTGTCAGGGAAGGGAGCAACAGTTTAACTGTGGGACAGAATCCATTCACCACTCACAGTCCGGGCACCTCCCAGGGCAAAAGAGGCAGAAACAACCCAAACCCTGCCAAATCCATCATCCCTTTTCCCTCAGCAGCTCCCCAAACCCTTTCTCCACGACCACCACACTGGATTGAGGCAAGCAGCTGAATGCCACGTTCCCATACTCCTGGAGATTCCAGCCAGGAGCATAAAGGCCCTGGAGATTTGTCTGGCTACCTGCAGGCACAGCCATTAGGGGTCAACAGAGCTGCAGGGAATTGCCTAAGAAACAGGAATTTCAGGGTGAATTGAGCACAAGTTTAGGGATTTGCTGCAAGGCTGTTTAGCACTAGATATTTGCCTGTGTAATTTAATGCAACAAGAGATATAAAACCATCTTTGTAACTACTGCAATTAGCACAGAACTCACACAAATCCTCCAGCTGCACAAAGGGCTTGGGAGATCTCTCAGGCAGAATTCACAGCTGGGGGAAACCTCTCCCTGGACCCCAAAATAAATGATGTGCAGCTGGGAGAAGGGAATGTCCAAGTGAAAGGGGTCCACACAGGAACTGGAGGGGGGAATTTAAAGCTGCCCAGTCTGAGGGGCCTGAGGGAGCAAACGGTGTTATCTGGGTATCAATTCACCCCCCCAGGCTCTCAGGCTGGGGGGCTCTGTCCTTTCCACACTGGCAGTGGCTGTGAGACCCCCCAGCTCCTCAGACAAGCAGGAAAAGTCTTTCTTAAAACAAAGGGAGCTCCCCTGGCCGGGTCCTTTCTGGTCAGCACAGCACAAGACTCTGCACAAGCTGAGAGAGAGCAGAAAACTCTGTAAATGGACTGATTTTTGAAAAATATCCTGCCAACAAGAACAGGACAGCCAGAGCACGGCATCCACTGCTTCCAGGTGTGGGACTAACCTCAGCAGCCCCGGGAATTCTCTGGGAAGGAGGACAGGGCTGTTTCTCTGGCTCAGGGCTGCCCAGTGCAGCCACCCAACCCTCCTGAACAGTGACTGTGGGTGACATTCCCATTGTGGGTGACACTGCAGCCAAGGCACCTCACCTGGGAGCTGAACTTGATGAGCACCATGTACTGGTTGGGGGTGGAGTCTCGGATGATCTTCATGTGCTCGATCACCTCGTAGAAGGAGGCCACAAACTTCATGAGGTCGTGGCTGGTCATGGTGGCGGGGACAGTGAGGATGCAGAGCATGGCACTGCGCCGCACGTCCTCCTTCAGGGACGTCATCTTGCTGGGGACACAGCGGGGACACAGCTGCACCTCACCTCCCTGGGCAGGGCACAGCTGGACACACAGCTGGACACACAGTCACAGGAACTCTGCTGTCAAACTTTATCCCTCACAGTGAGGGGGAGGAGGGGGCTGCGGTGAGTGACCACAAAGAGGCACAGGCATCCTTTAGCCAAGGATTAACCTGGGCAGCTCCAAGAACAAAGGGATTGCCAGGAATAGTTTGACACCTGTTTTTCTATAAAAACAGTTGAAGCTGGCAAGCCCCAGATGCTCAGCACTGTTCCTAGAACAACCGAGCAGTGTTTGTTACTATTGCCAATGCCCATTTGGGGGCTCCTGGTAGCTTTCAGGAATAGCTGAAATAGGAGTTCTCACACAATTACAGGGGAGTGGTGTTGAACTGTAACCCCTGGAACACAGGATGAGACCTCACACAGCTCCCCAGGCCTGTCACCAAGGCCCCAAAGATCACGATTTAATTGTGGGATCCTTTGGAAAGCTGCTTTCAAATGTCTTTTGTTTTTTTGGGATCTATGTTTGTCTTACACTCTTACATCCCCCAGCACAAGCCCTCAACACCCCCAGTGCCACACACAGGTGTCACCCACAGCTGGGGGACCAGGGCCAGCCCCAAGCTCCACCATTAACACCAGTCACCCTCTGCATTCCCAGCAGCGAGTCACCCTTCCTGTTTGTCCCCACTCAGGAGCCACAGCCCCGGGGTGGCCAACTCACCCTCCCACTCCCACCCGAGCCACCATTAGTCAGGAATTCTTACTTTGTTTTGTACAGGTGCATAATTCCATGAACGATTTCAACCGAGGGGTTCCCGCTGAAGAAGGAAATCTGGTCTGGAAGCTGTTTGGAAGGCGAGTCTGGAGCAGCCTCACACTCCTTGCTTTGATCCTCCTGTTTAGTTTTGTCCTCAGCTGATGCAGCCTCCGAGGATTTTCTTCCTTCCACGGCAGCTTTTGCTTCATCTTTCACAAAGGCAAAGTTTCCCCATTACTGAGGGGAAGGGACCACAAGGATCCAGGAGTCCAACTCTGGCCCCAACAACCCCACCCTGGGCATCCCTGGCAGCGCTGTCCAAACACTCCTGGAGCTCTGGCAGCCTCGGGGCCGGGACCATTCCCTGGGGAGCCTGGGCAGTGCCCAGCACCCTCTGGGGGAAGAACCTTTCCCTNTCTCGATGATCACGTCGGTCATCTCCCTGCGGCCCAGGTGCTGGTGCAGGATGGCCGCCCGCTCCCCGGGGCCCTTCCCCTCCAGGCAGGCGGGCACGGCGGCGGGGGCCGCGCCGGTGCTCTCCGCTGCCATGTCCGGAGCTGCGG
>VWZW01002367.1:45247-59345 GCA_013397115.1 Edolisoma coerulescens
TGCCCCCGGCGGGGGGAACCCACCGGCCGCGCTGTAGGCGAAGCCCGCGGGCAGCGGGGAGGTCCCGGCCAGCTCCAGCCGGATGACGACCAAGGACACGCTCATGGGCTCCGCGGGGCCGCCGCCGCCGACCGGGACCGGCACCGGCACCGGCGCCGCTTCCGCCTCCCGCACCTTTCCCCCCTGACCCCGTGACGTCACGGCGCGCTGACGCACGGGCGGCGGCGGCGGCGCGCGGGGGGCTGCGAGGGGCGGCCGCTGCTTCTCGCGAGAGTTGGAGGTACGGTCCCGCGAGAGCGCGGGGCCCGGGCGGGAGCGGGGGGCGATCCCGGGGCCGCTGAGGGGGGAGGACCCCGGGAGCACCGAGCCCAGCTCCCGTCACCCAGCCCGGAGCACCCAGTGCCACCTCCAGGCCTTCCTTAGACACCGCCAGGGATGGGGACTCCAAACCTCCCCGGGCAGCCCCTTGCAATGGCTGACAGCCCTTTCCATGAGGAAATTCCTGCTGATGTCCAACCTGACTCTCCCCTTGTCCTGTCTCTTGTTCCCTGGGAGCAGACCCTGACCCACACCTGGCTGCAATCCCTGATCCCATTGTCCCCAACACTGGAAGGGATATGGACCCTGTGTGAAACCCCATTTGGGGTTTGGCTGGGGCTCTTCAGTGGCTGCCCAGGGTGGAGTCACCACCCCTGAGCAGAGGTGGCACTTGGCCGTAGGGTTTGGTGGATCTGGAGAGGTTGGACTTGATGATCTTGGAGGTCTTCTTCAACATTAACAGCTCCATGATTCTATGTGCATAAATAAACATTTTCCCCTGTAATTCTGCAGTTGTGCTCCAGCCTCTCTCCTGGGCTGAGGCGAGAGTTTCCCTGGCCTTTCCTGTGGTTCCCAGCATGTTCCTGAGGAGCGCTGCCCGTGCCCAGAACCTTCTCTGTGCCGGGATCCGGCGGCTCCTGCTGATCCAGCGGCAGTCCAGGGGGGTCTCTTACAAAGCCGTGATCTTTGAGGAGAGCGGGGTGCTGCTCCCGGCCCCTCACAGGACAGCCACAGGTGTGTATTCCCATTCCTGATCCCACAGAATCACAGAACGTCCTGAGCTGGGAAGGGACCCACAGGGATCATTGATCCAACCCCTGGCCCTGCACAGACACCCCGACAATCCCACCCTGGCAGCGCTGTCCAAGCGCTCCTGGAGCTCTGGCAGCCTCGGGGCCGGGACCATTCCCTGGGGAGCCTGGGCAGTGCCCAGCACCCTCTGGGGGAAGAGCCTTTCCCTGATATCCAACCCAAACCTCCCCTGGCACAGCTCCAGGCATTCCCTTGATCCGATCACCGGTCACCAGAGTTTAGGAACTCTCCACACTGACCACAGGGATGAGTTGCTGCAGTTCCTGGAATGCCCAAACTCTCCCTTCCATGCTGGGTCAATCACCCGAGGCCAGCACATCATTCTCACAGTGCTGGGCCGTGTATCGACCTCAGGGGGATTCCAAGCCGATTTCCCAGTCCTGCTGATGCTCTTTCCTGGCTTCCCTACTGTTCTCCATGCAGACTGGGAGGCCCGGAGCTGTATTCCAGCCGGCACCATCCAGCAAGCTGCAGTGTCTAGAGGGGAGAACAGCCTCTCTCTCAAGTATTCCAGAGGAGAGCTGACAGCTGTGGAGTTTCTGCAGGAATTGGGACAGCAGTGCTTTGAGATTGTAAGCCAACTCCCCCCCTGCTCTCCTTGTGCTTCCTGACTGCATGGAAATAGGTCCAGTGAGGAAAGAAGAGCTTTAAAAAGAAATCCTTTGGTTGAGGGGTCTGGATTTTCCATCTAGAAAGCACTGCTGTCTGAGCAGGGCAGATTTGCACCATTATCCTGGTACCTGGGCAGGGCAGGCAGATGGATTTGCCTTAATTTCTTACTGGAATAAAGTCCTTTTCAAACAGTTCAATCTAAAATGCAGATTCCTTTCCTGCATGCTGATCTGTCACTGTTTGTCTCTAACCTGCCTTGATCCCATGGCAGGCACAGTCCCAGTGATTTCTCTTTCCCAAAATCAACCCTTTATCTCTGCTGTAGAATTAGGAATGTGAGAACATTTGTTTATTTGGGCAGAGCATTTTAGCTGGGAGATTCCCTGCCTGCCTTCTGCTGCCAGAGGAAGCAGGACAGCAAGATAAGCTGATCAGGCAACCTTACCTACCCAACCACTCTTATTTTCACCCCATTTCTGGCCCATTATTATTCTTGGGGTTTCTGCGTTCCTCAGGCAAACGTCTGTGTTCCAGTGGACTCTTTTCTCTGGGATTTAATCCGAAATGAGATGATAAAACAGCTCCCCATAATGGCAGAAGCAGCTCAGTGTATCCGGGCAGAAGGGCTCAAGACAGCTCTGCTGAGCCACAATTTGTGCCTGGGGGATGGAGAGAGGTTCCTGCCCCTGGACCAGCAGCACTTTGATGTGGTAAGTCTGGACGGATCCCAAATGGGGCTCTGTTCCTCCACCTGTAAAAGCAGCAGCTGAAATTCTTCCAGTGCAGGTAGCAGATGAGCAGCAGCACAGTTTGGTTGACATCAGTGGAACAGCTTGGGGAAACATTTCCTGACATAATTCCTGCCAGGCACTTGGAGAGGGGCTGAGTGACATTTACAAATCCACTGCAAAGTGCCCACACAGCCACGAGTCTCTGTGTAAGAGGCACAGGCAGCGATGGAGATAAAGGGCTTGGAAGCTGGAACACCAGACAAAAAATAAATGTTATTATTCAGTGCCCTGCCTGCTTTAAAAAACAAACAAACAAAAAAAGCTTTAAAAGAGTAAAAGCACCCCCTATACTACAAAAAAACCACTACCCCAACGTGCTGACCTGTGTGAGATGAGGAGCAGGGACCCCTCTCTCAGCAAAGTCTCCTCTCCCTGCACAGATCCCACTCCCAGCAGAGTCTCCTTTCCCAACACCCTTCACCTTTGCAGAGATGACACAGATGAGCCATGAACCTCAAGGCTCCAATACCCACGGCCTCTCTGGTGTGTGGTGCTCCTGGAACAGCCCTGCACAGCAATTAGTGGGGGGAAAAATAATTGGATGTGGATTTCCATTAGCGTTGGCTTTATATCCATCCTGTAGATTTCTGTTCCTGGAGTGTTACCAGAGCAGGGGAGTGGCTGCTTGGGTTGTTCATGGTTGTGAGGGCAGTGGGAGTGTTCAGGCACTGAGTCAAAGCTTTTTTGATCCAAATTTTGGTGGATGGTTATGGTCAACACAGCTGCAGTGGAGGTGGCTTTGGGGTGGTTGGCGGGTACAGTGGTCAGGACACTGCTTTTCCAGAGCCTTTGGAAGGTGCTGCCATCCAAGGCTTGCTTGGACAGCACTGAGCAATTGGCCAGTGAGTCTCCCACGTTGGGACATCTCATTGGATATCTCCCATCCAAGGACTGGCTGATCCTGTTTGGCCACAGCCACAGCCAAGGCAGTTGGCACCCACACAGTCCCTATCCAGCTCCATGTCCTTTATTTCCCACGTTAATTAAACCAGTCTCCTTCCCACCCTCCCATCTCCATTTCCAGCACTGCCCAGATGTTTGTGGGCACAGCAGGCTCATGCATAATCCGTTGTTGCTGTAGATGGTTGAATCACATCGGGAAGGGATGCCCAGGCCAAATCCTGGGATCTACAAGCTGTGCTTGGAGCGCCTGGGTGTCCAGCCCCAGGAATCCATCCTGCTGGACAGCAGCAGCCAGAACCTGGAGGCAGCAGCCCAGCTTGGCATGAAAACAGTGAAGGTACAAAGTGACACAGCCAGGGTGGGATTTGGGGATGGATTTTGGGTCCAGAAGCTGTTTGGTTTGAACAGCTCAGGATTTTCCAGTGGCAGTGGCTGACTCTTGCCAAGCCTTTTGTTCCAGCCTGTGCTTGTCCCTGCAGGATGTGGTGGGGTTAAAGCAGGGATTACTGGCAAAGTCTGCTCTGGGCTGTTTCATTCATGGCTCCAAACCCGGTATAACCTCAGGGAAGTCTCTTCTCCTTTCTGTTCCTGTGTTCCTTGTTGGAGAAACAGCCCCATCCGTATGGTTGAGACAACCACACCAGAAAATGAGCCCCAGTTAATGAATTCCCAGAAACTCTAAGGCCTCATGGGTGAGTCAGCTGGTGACTGACAGGTTACCCCCAGGCTCTGGAGGCAGTGAGCACAGGGGTTTTACTTTGGGGACCACTGGAGACAGGACAAGAGTGGGATTGGTGGGAAGACTGACCTCCACTCCCCTGGACTGCACACGGGGAATTCCAGCTCTTATCCCAGCCCAAGCTCACAGTGCGTGTGCCACCATCACAGGTCTCTCCAGGGGAGAGTAAAGGTGGGAAGCTCTGTGTTGGCAGGGAATGACCTGTGAATTCCTGTGTGTCATTGGATCAGGGAATGATCCATGAATTCCTGTGTGTCAGTGGATCAGTGCTGATGGACTCCCAGATAAATGCAACCCAGCCATGCAGGGCTCTCTCTTTCCCAGGAAATTCTGCCTTCTAGCTGTCACCCTCTCCCTCCTGGTTTCAGGTTGATGATCCAGAAGCAGCACTCAAAGAGCTGGAAGCCCATCTGGGATTTCCTTTGCGAGGGTTTGTTCCCTATACTCGTTCAGTGAGACCAGACATGGAAATCCCAAAGGATTGTCTGCAAAAGTACCTTGAAGATGTTCTTGGTGCCCACCCAGCAGGTATTGCAGAGGGTTTGGCCCTTCCATCAGAAAACCTGGTTATTCTGGAGCCATTGGCTTTTTCTATATGACATATGGATTGAAAAATAATATTAATGAAAGGCTCCTAATCTCCAAGCAAACAGCACAGCCATTCCAGTTCCAGTGATCCATCACTTCCACAGAAATGAGAAACAACATTTTAGGACTTCCTCATATGGGAGGGGTTGAGCACAAGCTGCCAAAGAGATGGCAGGAATATTCCTGTCCTGTGAGGCATCTGTGAGCTACTGCCATGTTCTCCAGGGGGTTGGGACACAGGCTGAGATCTCAGCCCCAGGTGCAGGAAAGGGATGGAAAACCTGGAGAAGTGCTGACCCTCTGCTCCCAACTCCCAGCCCCGCTGGAGTTACAGCAGTTCAGCCATGGAGAGTCCACCCGGAGCTATTTGGTGAAGTTTGGAGGCCATTTGCTGGTGCTGAAGAAGGAGGAGGAGCCTCCCGATGGCCCCTCAGGCCCTTCTGTACCGAAGGAATACAGGTGAGAGGGGTGCTGGGTGCTGCTGCAGTTTGCTGTGCCAGAGGAGCTGCCTCAGCACCAGAGCAGCAGGACACATGGGGAGGATCATTTATGACCTGCCCTTGTTTTCCAGACTGTGGGATGGGTCTGGGGGCTCTGGGCCGTGGGAGGATGGGGGTGTGCTCCTCTCACCTCCCCCAGCCCCGTTATTTTAGTGTATTTAAAGCTGAGCCCAGGACTCTGACATTGTGTGTCTGCCTCCAACACTGCAGTTCCAGGGCTGATTCCCTCGTGCCTCTCTCCCTCTCTGGCAGGGTTCTGAAGGCTCTCTCTGAAGCTGGTGTTCCTGTGCCCCCTGTGCTTGCTCTCTGTGAGGACAGAAGGTAATCCTGGCCCTCACCTTTCACTCTCTGCTTGATAACTGCAGCCAGATTCCCCCAAAGATGAGAAGGAGCCAGAGCTCACAAAGTGCACTGGGCTGATGAACATTTGTGCAGTGTGAGGCTGGAGGAGCCTCTAGAAGTTCAAAGGACAGAATCATTTTTATTTGGCTTGGTTTAGGTGTGTCCTGTTTTAGCAATTAATCCAAATGCTCTCTTTGAAAAGCAGCTATAAAGCAATATTGAAGGGCTTACGCTGACTCAGAGTGCTCAGGTTTGCAATAAAGAGAGGATTTTTCCAGCTGCCAGACCTCAGACAGCAGTGACAGCAGCAAATCTGTGACAGGCCACCCCTCAGGCCTGCAGCCTGCTCAGATCTCTGCTGGCTGCAGGAATCAGCCTCTGCACTGCAGCTCAGTGTGTGTCCACTGCTTCTGGTGGTTGTGAGCAGCCCGAGGGCCCAGCTCACACCCACTGCAGGGAGCAGGGAAACAGCTGCTGCTGGAGCCTGGCTCCAAGCTCAGCTTCCTGGGGCTGGAGGGACCAGGGTGACCATGGCACAGCCATGTGCCACCAGGCAGCCTGAGCTGGGCTCCAGTGGGAGCCCAGGTGCTGCTGGGGCTGCTCTTCCCCTGCCCGTGCAGGTGAGGCCGGGGGTGCACATTCAAGGTGCAGATGAGATTTAGAGGGGTAGTAGCAGGATTGACCTCAGCCCCACTGGTCCCACTTTGCTTCCCCAGCATCCTTGGCACACCTTTCTACCTGCTGGAGCACCGTGCTGGCCACATCCACCGCGCCGTGGCCCTGCCCGCGGTGCCGCCGCGCCGGCGCCGGGCCTGGTACGGTGCCATGGCACACGTCCTCGCCAGGATCCACAGCCTGGACCTCGGAGCAGCCAAGCTGCAGGACCTCGGGGAGCACGGTGAGAGGAGGCTCTGCATCCTTTCTTCTCCTGTGTGTCAGCATTTCAAGGGATAGGCAGGATGGACCGAACTGGGGGCAGGCAGGAAAGGGAAGATGAGCAGTCCAGAGTCTGAATGCCCAGGGGTGGTGGGAGGGTGTGGGGAGCTCTTTAAATCCAGGTTTCCCGTGAATTCCCAGAGTTCTCCTAGCTCCCAGAGCTTCCTGCCCTGTTTGTTGCCATCTCTGCCCACTGTAGGTGCAGGAGTAACTTCTTTGTTGCCATCTCTGACCAAACCTCCCCAAGCATCCCCTCCAGTCCCTCTGCAGAGATAGCTCAGCTTCCTGGACCTGTTACATTTTTGTCCAGGATTGGATTATTTCCACCTGAGTATTAAATCCAGTGCCCAGTTAAGAATGTATGAGACCCCTGGAAACTGCAATTAAATTCTTGGAGCTTCACTCAGCGTTCTGGACTGAGATCTGCTTGGCTGTTTGACTTTTTCTGTGTCCCTTTTGAAGCCTCTTTGTGCCTTTCCCTGGGAGCCTCCATTCCTCTGTTCCAGGAAATTACATCCAGCAGCAGGTTGAGACCTGGACAAAGCAGTATCGAGCTGTGGAAACTCACGTTGTCCCAGCGATGGAGAGGCTCATCCAGTGGCTGCCTCTGCATTTTCCTGACTCCCAGAAGACAACAGTGGTGCACGGTGATTTCAGGTACTGCCCTGGAGCACATCCCAGGCGGGAGAGAGGGACAGGGAGCGTAAAATGATCCACAAACTCCAAAAGCTGCTGATTGGGCCAGGGCAGCAGCTTCAGAGCTGGGCTCTGGATCAGGTTCAGCATCCCCAGGGACTGAAACTGAGTTTCTTCACCCAACGGCTGCAAATGCTGGTCTAACACTGGAGGACCATCAGCTCTTCCTGCAATACTCAGGAATCAGCCCTGGTGCTTCTCGCCAATGGTATTTGGTGCTGGAGGAGTTTGGGTGGCAAAACCTGCCAGCATTCCAGGGGAAGTCCTGCAGGAGTGGGGTGGCTGGGATGGAGGAGAGGGATGCTGTGGTGCTTCTGTGCTGCCAGAGCTCGGCTGGATCCTGCCAGGGCTGTGGGGCCGCAGTGCCAGGTGTGGACCAAGGCTCCTTCCCTGAGGTTCCAGGAGCTCTCTGCACCCTGGCAGGATGGCTGCCTGCTCTGGTTGTTCCCCAGTGGGCTCCTGCCCTCTCATGGGGCTCACACTGGTGAGGGCTGTGCATAATCTACAGCACATGGCAGGAGCTGTGTGCCTTTGAAATGACCAGGAGATGCCCTGGACAGTGACTTGCCTGCTTCACTTCCTGGTTACCCTGTCCAGTAGCATCTGCTGCTGATCTGAGGCTCTGACTGACTTGGTTTCATTGTCCAAAGCACAGTTTAGTCCATTATTAACCAGGGAGTTCAATATTGAGTAACCTCCATCCTCTGCTTGCAGAAATTAATGTTTCACTTGTGCTGCCTTCCAAAGGACTCAGGAATTTTTGAAGAGAGTGAAGAGCACTGAAAGCACCTACTGCTGCTGAGCACTGGGATTTTTCCCTCCTCTGGAGACCTTCCTGATCTCTTTTTTCCCTCTGATACAGGATGGACCACCTGGTCTTTCATCCAGACAGGCCAGAAGTCCTTGCTGTGCTGGGCTGGAAGTTTGCCACTCTAGGAGATCCTATGTGTGATCTGGCGAATAACTGTATGAGCTTCTTCCTGCCAGCCCACTTTGGTGCTCGCAGAGGTACAGAGGGGGCACAGGCACCTTTGGCACACACAGAGGAACCAGAGTTCAGAACAGATCAGCTCCTGCCCAAGCAGCTCAGCTGGCAGCGGGGCTCAGTGCAGCTGGAAAGGGCTCTGGGTTTGCATTATCTTCCCTCTCACTCCAGCTGGGAAGCTGGGCAACTCTTTTGGGTGGGAAAGTTGGGAAGCAGATCAGGAGTGGTTTGTGCACTAAGTTATGCACTTGTTAAAAAGAAAAATATAGGGTTAAACAGAGAGGTTCCATCATTTAGGAGGGATCTCTGTCAGTCACAGTTTCACCCTAATCAGGAGAACTGTCCTGTGTACATTTTGGGGCACGGGCTGGTGCCAAACCCCAGAGTTCCATACGGAGCCAGCACGGCAGCCGTGCAGGTCCTGGAAGGGTGCAGGTGTCTCCATGGAAGTGCCTGGCTGTGCCACAAGGCTCACACCATCCCTAGGGAGCTCTGAGCTGCTCTCTGTCAGCTGACTCACTGTTACCTCTTCCCATCTTCCAGGCTTGAGGGAGTGTGACTTGGGGCACCTGGGAATTCCCACGGCAGAGGAGTATTCCCAGATGTACTGTGGCCACATGGGAGTGGAGCGCCCGGAGAACTGGAATTTCTACCTGGCCTTTGCCTTTTTCCGCCTGGCTGTGATGCTGCAGGGACATCACCGTGGCTCCCTGGCAGGTGAGGAGCCCAGCCAGGCCAGCTGTGCCCTGCACAGCCACGGGCACAGAGCTGCCTCCCTGCTCCAGCACAGGCCTGTTCCTGGTTGCTGTCTGTGCTGTGAGGTCTTTTCTTTCCTGGGAGAACTGAGCCGAGGCCAAAGTTGGGAGCCCAGAGCTGTGTCCTACAGATGGAGCTCTCAGACCTTCCAACTTAGCACCAGCCTTGCCAAGGGACTCAAAGGGAGGTGGTGAGAACTCTCAGTGCTGTTTGTCTGCACGTGTCAGGTGTGGTCTTGGAGCCTTTATCAGAATTAAAGTAGATGTTATTTTCACATCCCTTAGAGAGGAATTCCCCCGAGTCCTGCTGGCTGGCCCAGACGAGGGCACGTGGTGCTGTTTGGGATGTGACTGCATAACACAGACTCTTCCAAACAAGTGTCCTGTTCTCTTGTCCCCAGGGAGGCCAGCTCCAGGTGACAGCAGCCCCAAGGATGCAGAGTTTGTGGCTGAGCTGGCTTGGGATTTTGCCGTAAAAGAAGGATTCCGTGTGTTTGAGAAGCTCCCCCCGACAAAGCTGCTCGCACGACATTCCAGCACCTGGGCCGGGCAAGGGCCGTTCCTGAGCAGGAGTTACAGCACCTGGGCACGGCCTGGGGCAGCCCCTGTGCCCAAAGTCCCCCTGGTCACTCCCCCCAGCAGCCTGTGGGGGATGGCCCGGGGTCTTCGCTGCAAGATGGAAAATACGAGCATCCAGTGGGGCTTTCCGAGTTCCCGTTCCAGAGGGACTCCACGTCCTCTGCCAGAACTGCAGGTGAGACATCTTCTGTCCTGAAGCTGCTTTTTGGTGGGGATTGTGGCCTCCAAGTGTCCTGGCTCTCCTGATCACATCAGACATTTGGCACTCCTGGAGTCCAGTGGCTTGGAGGAAGAGGGCTGGGTTCCTTCGGCTGTAGCAGAGTTCATATCCTGGGAAACAGTGATTTTGGAAGCTGGCACTCCCTTCCAAGAGGAGCAGATTAACACCAGCCCAGCTGTGGTTGCTGGTGCTGCTCCCCCGAGGTCCTGCCATCCATGCTGATGGTGTGCCCAGAGCTCAGCTGGGCTTGGGCTTTTCAACACCTGCCAGCTCAGGAGGAAATGGTCGTTCCTTGCCTTTCCCTGTCCAGTGAAGCCTCACTCCTGTCTCTCTCTGGGAGAGGCTGAGTTAATTCCCTTCACTGTGTCCCTCCAGTGCTTCCTTGGGAGGTCCCTCAGATGGGGCAGGAGCTGCTTGTACCTCCCCAGCTTCCATTCACAGTGGGAGTGGAAGCAAACAGCCCCACCCTTGGGCTGCTACCAGGATTATATTCTTAATTATTCTAGTGACATTATCAAATTCTAGTGGGTTACTTAACCTCTTTTTAGCTGCCCAAAAAATATCCAGGTGCCCTTCCAAAGTGTTTCCTTGTGCTCTGGCAGAAACCAGCAAACGCCAGCGTGTCAGGGCACTTGGCAGCTGATCCAGGGAAGCAGCAGCTGTGGGGAATTTGGAGGTGCTGAGATGAGCAGATCTCCTTGCCCTTCCTCGAAACATTCATCTTTGCCAAGTCTCCAAACATCAGGATTGCCACACTCTCTCTACTCCATGCCTTGGGCTTGTGGAGATGCTGCTCCCGGTGTGTGGCACCAGGGAGCCCCCTCATCCCTGTCACCTCCACATCCATCCCACTGCTCTTTCCCTTGGCATTGTCCCTGCACTGTCAGCCTTTGCTGGGGAAGTGTTGTGAAAGCCAGGGGAGGAGTTTTGCTGCCTGCAACAGCGAGATAATGCAGAGGACTGTTACACAGCCAAATATTCCCAGCCTGGAACTGCCACAGTGCTCCAGAGCTGGGCAAGTCCAAGGGCAAGGCTGCCCGTGCCAGCTGGCACTGCCAGGGAGAGGTTCATCCCTGGGAGCTTGGCAGCCAGATGCCCTTGGCTGAGGCATTGCTGGCCGAGCAGGGCAGGATCTCAGCTGATCCTGCCACATCCCGCACCAGGAGCCAGCAGACTTCGCACGCTGATCCCAAAGGTTGCCTGTCCCCACAGTTCTCCAGGGAGATCCTCTCCAGAGGAGCAGAGGGAAGCTCAGTTTCTCCTTCAGAGCCATGGCTGGCTGTCAGAGGGGGCCAGCACCAGGGGCACCAGACCATCCGATGTGTCTCATCCTCTTCCCCCAGGCAGAGAGCGCCAGGACCAAGGCAGTGGCTCCGATGGCTGCACGGGCCATGGATCAGGGCAGCCAGGTGAGCAGATTCCTGAGGCTTGAGCCTTCCCTGACCCAAAACCAGCAACACTGGGACCCCTCCCTTCTGGGGCCTCCTCCACCCCACTGCAGTTTGGGGCCTGTGAGCATGAGGGGTGATTTGTCCTGTCTGCTGTGGGATCCCCAGTGAGGATGTTTCCCCAGAATGGGATCCCCAGGGCATTTGGAAAAGCACTGGGACATTGCTGCCATCCTGCCCTGGTCCTGCAGCCCTTTGTGTGCCCACGTGGGCTCTGACCTCGCTCTCCCACAGGTCCCTGGAGCAGAACATCTCCACAGTGCAGATCCCAGCCTGGCACTTCCCTCGGACCTGAGCTCCACGTCTGGCTGAGGGTCCTGAGGGGTTCACAGGACAGGACTCTCCAAACCAGAGCTGAGCCAGGAGCTGCAGCACTGGGAAACCTCAGATGGGGACCCGAACCAGCCACTCTGGCATGGGAGAGGCCGTGCTAAGGGCAGCCTGTGAGCTTCTCAATGCCAGTGGTGTTTGGTGTTATCTGTGCTTAGTGCTTTTATTCCCCAGCTCAATACAGGGCAAAATCCATCCTTGGATCGTGAGGCTGCAGGAAGTCAGTCCTGCAGCAGGGAGAGTTGGTTGGGAATGACCTGGCTGGGGGTGCAAGACTTGGTTTTGGGAATAAAGAGAATGGACCAGCATGTCTCTCCTCCTTCAGCACAACCTCCAGCAACTTGCAGATGCTGGAAGAGTCCTTGATGGTGGGAGGAACTGAATCTGGTCCTCGAGGTCTCTGGATTTAGGGGAGACTCCGGAGATGAGGCAGTGCCTGTAACATGGAGCTGGGAGAAACTGGGAGGACTCCATGGTCCCATGATGCAGTGGATCTCTGGGATCTCTTTGGGGACCATGGAGGATGCAGTCTGGATCAATGGGGACTTTCAGTGCTTCACAGAGGCCAGAGCAAGGGGAGAACTGTGGGAACAACCGTGGTAACTTTATGAGCATGAGCAATTTATACGTAGTATTAATTCAATATTAAAGTAATGGGCACAGTTCTTTGGATTCTCCAGCTCCTCCAGCGTGGGTGCAGCCTCGCAGCCCATCTGCCCAGGGTGGCCACCACCTCCCAGCCCTCAGGGGCACAAGGGGTGCTGCAAAGAGCCCTGGGGGGCCGCGCTGGCTCGCAGCACGAGGACCGTGAGGCTGTAGGGAAGCTGGTAACCTGAGCCTTGGATTCTCCCAAGCTCCAAGCTGAAATTCCACCTCAGCCTTAAGCACTTGGCTCTGCTGTGGAAGGGGGAGGGAGCTGAGCCTGTATCTGCCCAGCCCAACCATTTGGGATGGTTTCCCAAGCAGGCGCCTGACTCCTGCACCTCCCATCTCCTTCGGGCAGGCTCAGAGGGCTGAGAGCCCGGTCTGCCCTGAAGGTTTTTAGTGCTGCTGGATCTATCTCCAAACCCCAGGGGAGGGAAGGGGCTGCTCGAGAGAAGCAAAAGCTTTATTTAACACAGGACTAACGCTCAATGTCATGAGTTGTCCATGCCGGGATCAGCAGAAGACACAGACAGGACACAGAAGGGAGCTTAGTCCCGAGCTGGAGCCCAGCTCTGTGACGTGCCCTGGGGGTACCCTGAGCCGCTCCCTCTGGGAGGCACGGGCACATCTCTGCGGGTAAAACAGGTCTGGCATCTCCCGCAGGTGCTTTAACACGTGCAGGGCTGTAACAGGAGGGAGAACACGTCGGTACAAGAGGTCCTTGCGAGTGCCACCTCCGAAAGGGCTGCCCAGGAGCCACTGTCCGGGAATCCTTCAAGGGATTCGGGCAGACAAGGATCAGAGAGGCTGAGATGCAGCACAAGAGGATTTCTTTTCAGCTGATCTGGGAAACACACGGCCTAATCCGTGTCCTGCTGGATAACCTCGGGCGGGTGTTTAGCCTGTCTGGGCTGTGCTGCTCCTCCCTGCACAACTGGGCTGATATTCCCCTCTGCCGAGAGAAATGCCTGGAAAGTGCAAATGCAGGAACCTCCAGCAAGACTTTCAGCGACCTGGGTCGTCCGGGACAGTGGGTGAAACTATTCCTGGACTCACATATCCTACAATTTTTCTGTCCTCTTTAATAAACCGGAGCCATCCTGTCACCCTTCCCAGACCCCTCACTGAAGAAGCCAAAGAGGTGCAGTCTCTTACACGGGGTAATACCACAGGTCTTTTTTAGAGGTTAAAAACTTTGTGTTTTTAGTCTGTGGCTTCCTTAGTGATGGTGATGATAACCCGAGCACACCTCTGTTCCCTGCACGTCAATCTGCACTTGGATACGCTGAAGTTGCACAAGACATCTAAAACAAACCAGAAAAAAAAGCCCTTTAGCCATCGCTGGGATTTCACAAAGCCTCTCATTTGCATTCACCGAGAAACTCCCTGTTGTGAAAGCGCTTCCCTGGCTTTGTTCCACTGCCCCTACACACGGGAGGGGTTTTTTGGATGCCCGGGTGGATGGTAATGGCGGCACGTCCATGGAACCCGGGCTCCAGGTCCCCAAATTCTCCCTCATCACCTTCCTTCAAAAGTAACCAGATCATTGAACATGTTTCTGGGTTTTTTCTCTTTTTTCCTCGTTGTTGCCTGCAATTAGGCACAAAGTTCCCTGGGTATGGACAGGGAGAGGGCAGAGACGGGACAGGGACCAGGACAGGGACAGGGACCAGGACAGGGACAGGGACACTCAGTGCCGGTGCTGGACACGGATGAGGCACCCCCGCTGCACCAAACCAAGCCTGACTTGAGCTGAACTGGGCTGAACCGACCCGAACGGTGCTGAGCTGTGCCGAGCCCAGCTGAGCCGCGCCAAGCTGATCCGAACGGGACTGTGCTGAACCGAGCTGAGCTGAGCCAAACCGCGCTGCTCGAACCGAGCCGGATCGAGCCTATTC